>PVJL010000158.1:377312-552913 GCA_004026885.1 Lyroderma lyra | reverse complement strand
GGCAAAGATGCAGAGAGTAGGAAAAGTAGGTGATGATTTACTTTTAAAAAAAGAAAACTCTGTACCTGGTTGATCCTGCCAGGAGCATATGCTTGTCTCAAAGATGAAGCCATGCATGTCTAAGTACGCACGGCCGGTACAGTGAAACTGCGCAGGGCTCATTCAATCAGTGATGGTTCCTTTGGTCGCTCGCTCCTCTCCTACTTGGATAACTGTGGTAATTCTAGAGCTCATACATGCCGATGGGTGCTGACCCCCCGCGTGGGGGAGATGTGTGCATTTATCAGATCAACCCCGTCAGCCTCCCCCCAGCCCCGGCCGGGGGGGGGGCGGGAGCCAGCGGCTTTGGTGACTCTAGATAACCTCGGGCCGATCGCACGCCCCACCTCCCCCCCGCTGCAGATTTTAAGAGTTGGAAAAATATCCCCAGTTCATGGATAGGAAGACTTAACATTGTTAAAATGGCCATTCTGCCCAAAGCAATCTACAGATTTAATGCAATACCCATTAAAATCCCACAATCATACTTGCGTGAAATAGATAAAAGAATTATCAGATTTATATGGAACCATAAAACACCTCGAATTGCCAAAGCAATACTACATAAAAAGAGTAAGGCTGGTGACATTACACTCCCTGACTTTAATTTGTATTACAAAGCAACAATAGTCAAAACAGCTTGGTACTGGCAGCAAAACATAAATACAGACCAGTGGAATAAACTGAAAACCCAGAAATAAACCCACAAATTTATGGACAAATAATTTTTGATAAAGGAGCAAAAAACATACAATGGGGAAAAGACAGCCTCTTCAGTAGGTGGTGCTGGGAAAACTGGAAAAACATGCAAAAGAATGAACCTGAGCTGTGAACTCTCTCCATATACAAAAATTAACTCAAAATGGATTAAAGACCTTCATATCAGACCTGCGACAATAAAATGTATAGAAGAAGACATAGGTACTAAACTTATTCCTGAGACCTAGGACTCAAGGAAGACTTCATGAACCTGGCCTCAAAGGCAAGGGAAGTAAAAGCAAAAATAAATGAATGGGACTGTATCAAACTAAAAAGCTTCTGCATAGCAAAAGAAACCACCAACAAAGCAAAGAGACAGCCAACTGAATGGGAGAAAATATTTGCAAATAACGCATCAGATAAGGGTCTAATATCTAAAATATATAAAGAACTAATAAGACTTAACAACAAAAAAACAAACAACCCAATTAAAAAATGGGCAGAAGAACTAAACAGACACTTCTCCCACGAAGAAATACAAATGGCCAGCAGACATATGACAAAATGCTCATCCTCATTAGCTACCAGGGAAATGCAAATCAAAACCACAATGAGATACCACCTCACACCTGTTAGAGTGGCTATTATCAACAAGACAAGGAATAACAAGTGCTGGAGAGGACGTGGAGAGAAAGGAACTCTGGTACACTGCTGGTGGGAGTGCAAACTGGTACAACCACTGTGGAAGGCAGTGTGGAGGGTCCTCAGAAAATTGGGAATGGAGCTACCATGTGACCCAGCAATCCCCCTTCTGGGGATCTACCCAAAAGACTTGAAAACCTTAGTCCGCAAAGACTTATGTACCCCAATGTTCATCGCAGCACTGTGCACAGTGGCCAAAACATGGAAACAACCAAAGGTCCCTGTGACAGATGACTGGATAAAGAAGCTGTGGTACATACACACAATGGAATATTACTCAGCTGTAAGAAAAGATGAAATATTGCCATTTGCAACAAAATGGATGGACCTGGAGATCACCATGCTTAGTGAAATAAGCCAGACAGAAAAAACAAAGAACTGTATGACTTCACTCATATGCGGAATATAAAACTGAAAGCAACAAAGAGAAAAGAAATGAACAAACAAACAAATAACCCATGGACACAATCAGTAGTTTAATGTTATTTGGGGACGAGTGGGTTAGGGAGGGGAGAAAGGGGAGGGGGTGGGGGGGAAGCTAAATATAAGGTGATGGAAAGAGAGGTCACATTAGGTGGTGAACTTATTATACAGCAAGTTGACAATGCACTGTAGAATTGTATGCCTGAAACCTATGTAATCCTTGCTAACAGATGTCACCCCAATAAGTCTAACAATAAAAATGGATTTAAAAAAAAAAAAACAACTCAACTCTGGCCCTTTGTTATTCCACGGAGCTCAGAATTCCTTCAAGAAGATGAGTTTGCAAGTCCTGCCTGCAGTGCTTTCTGCTGCCCATCTGCATGTGACCTCCTTGAGGCTGGGGCAGTTCCGTCCTTGTTCACCATCACCTCCAAAGATAAAAAAAAAGACATTCTACAATTCCTCACATCCCCAAATAAACCTTTCATGAACAATGCTCAAGATAGCAACTGCCCAAATTCCAAAGAAGAGTGGGAACAGTAACATAAATTTTCTTTAATGTTTCAAAATGTTTTCATGATGGAGGTAACACTACACAGTCATTTGATGCAGAGATACGTGGAATAAAACCAGAAAATCACTTGAGAGCCCCCCCTTTGTGGTTAGTATTTCACTAAGAGTCCCTTCCAGTCTTAGGCTTCTTTAACAGTAAATACACACATAATATTCACGTGTTCATTAATTTACTGACCAATTTTACTTATTATGGGAGGGAGGGAGGGAGGGAGGGATGGAGGAAGGGAGGGAGGAAAGAAGGAGAAGCATGTTTGTTTTGGGCGTTTTCCTAAATACTGGGAATTCAGTGATGAACAGATCAGACCTGGCTCATACTATTACAAAATCTGACTGTCTAGTTTCTGTGTGTGTCTGTTTGTTTTTTTTTTTTTTACAGACTAAAACACTATAACATTATTGAATCAAGGATTTTAATAACCGAACACCATTCCATTCTTTGAATCCTGTATTTTATGTGTCCATTTCTCTATTTAGAAGAGCATTCTGCTTCCAAGTTTTGGCTCTCACATGTAGCAATAAAAGAATTATTCTTGCTGACAATCCTCGTAACAGGCTTATGTCCCTAGGAAGGCTTTGTAAGACGGGATTACTGGGCTAGACTAGACTTTTCAAGGTCCTTGGTCCCAATTGCCAACGTACTTGGGACAGGAGGACGCAGGACACGCACTTCCAGGCTGCTGTCGTTCAGACCTCCCTCTGTGCATGCTTTGAAGGAGGAGGGGAAACTGCAACACACTCGGGGGGCACGGGCGGGTACTGGATAACGAGGCCAACGGGCTGTGCTCAGCCTCGTGCCATCTGGGTGCTGGCGGAGTGCAGGGAGTGTGGTTCTGGAATGGGCTCCCGCGATCCATTTTCTGAACTGGGAGTACACAGATCTCTGCCACTGAGGATGATCCAAAGGACACATGACTGCTACTGTGGCCTGCAGTATCCCCCTCCCATCCACATCGGTGCCAGTGCCCTTTCCAACTAGAGTCGCGCCCTGTGTGGGAAGCGTCCTTCAGCAGTGCAGCTCCGAGGGACACGATGGGTTCAGGGTGGCATGGATCGTGTCCCTGTCATTTGCGTTGCACTGGGCCAGCGGGAAGAATAAAAAGCGATGGGGACGGGCAGCAGGCAGGAGGCTTCGCTGCCCAACAACCAGTAAGAGGTCGGCAGATCCTGACTTGACCCCACCGGCCTCAGTGCTCTGACAGATTCGATTAGGGACGTGAGACCGGTGCCTCACGGGAGCGACGCTTTACCATACGGGGGTCACAAATCTCTTTTAAGAAGCTCGTGAAAACTGGACTCCGTGCCCCGGAAAGAATGCTCACGTGGCATAAAGGTAGGCACGTACTGTCAGGGGGTTAAGGGATCCCCGAACCCCATCAGTGGCACTCTGTTTCCAGGTGTCACGGACCTCGGCTTAAAACAAAACCACACAAATCCCTGCCAATAACCCACGATCACTGAGCGCTGGCGCTGTTGCAGGCCGGGCACCCGTGACGCCCAGGCATCAGGGCCTCCTGCCTTTTCCTCCTCCTCACACATCCTGTCGCACATGCCACTGGCAACGTGGCTTCACAGAAGCGATGCCGGGGGCCTTGGTGACTGGCCGAAGGCCGTAGAGGCCGGCGTGGACCCCGGCAGTCTGACTCGCGCTCTCCCCCACATTCTTGCTGCCTTTCTTCACAGTCGCAGTGAGGGGTGAGGAGCTCACTGATTTGGGGAGGGGGTGTGAATGACAGCAGCACCAGGTGCTAACCCTCCCTAGGTCGGAAACCATCCTTTCTGAGAGACATTCTGGGGACCAAAGATGGATTTGGAAAAGTCCAGGTGGTAACGAACACTCTCCCAACTCCTTTGTACCCAGAGAGTTGCTCGGTTTCTGTTTTCTAAGATGAAGTTTAAAAGAATAATAAAAAAACCTAAAATAAAAATTGTCTTTATTCTAGTTGCAACATATTCTAATTTGAAGAGATCACAGGTTAATTAAATTGATATAAAAACAACTTTGGGGTGCTACCTTCATTAACCTTCCAGGTGACCTTGTTCTCTGCTCCTATGCAGTGCTGTCAGTCTGCCAGGGTGAGGGTGAGAGCCCCTCGCCTTCTCAGGTAGGAGGGGAGGAAGGGAAAGAGCATTTGCTTCTCCGTGTGATTAGTGGAGCTCATTAGCTGTCAGCTGTAAGGCTCGGGCAGTCCATCAGAGGTGAGGAGCAACACCGGTGACATTTATTACACATCCAGTGTTCAGAGGCTGCTGAGAAACCAATTTTCACTCTTACAGATTCTGTCCCCCAAATGGGAGACATCGCTAGGATTCATTAGCAACCTTGATCAAAATGCCAACGAACGGAACGGAAAGGAAAAAAGGCCCTAAGAGAACCGAGGCACGAAACTAGCCGCAAACACGCAAGCCGACGCGAGGAGGCGAAGGCTGTCACCGCGTCCCTGTTTTCCAGCTGAGCCCGGGGTTGCACTGCTCCAGGCCAGCTGCTGTGTTGGGGTTCCCCGCCAAGTGACTGACTGGGCATCGGAGCTCTGCGGCCGGTGGTCCCAACACCGTGGGACCTGACGGCGGTGGCCTGCGTGGGTCACCGGAGGCTCACCTGCCCGCCTCCCCCTTGTTGTAATACCATGCTTCCAGACGACCAAGCTGGCGGAGCACGTGGCCTGGCCGCACAACAGGCAAACGCCCGCGTGCGAAACCGCGGCGCAGGGAGCCAGGCCCCCTCGGAAGGCGTTTCCGGGCTCTCCTTTCCAGCAGGGCGGGAGGCATTTACGTTGTTACTTTATTTGAAAGTTTACACATAACTCTCAGCATAACTCTGTGGTTTTCACAGAGCAATGGGGACCGAGCGAAGTCAAACTGGCTATGTGACAACGCCTAGTGGTGACATTCCTTCTAACCTGGGCTCTAGTTTTCACGGGCCACCAAATGAGCTGCGGTCTCAGTCTGCTTACCTGCACAGCGTGTGAGGTGACAGCTCCAGTCTCCTCTGGACTGAAGATACTCGTATGGCTTCATGGCGGAGGGTGGTTTTGTGTCAGCCTTGGTCGCTCTGTTACTTTAGAACCCTAGGAGCCACCCGTTGTGTTTCACCCCATTGACAGAGAGGGTAAGCTGAGGCACGGAAGTGTGATGCAACTTGCCCAGGGGTGGCAGTGGCCGACGAGAACGACAGCAGCAGGTGACAGAACTGCTGGCTTAACCGTAAGGCTCTTTCCAGGACCCTTTGCCGTGCCAAGTCTATGAGTCAGAGCTGCAAACCTCTGAGCCAATGAATTGCAGTGTTTCTTTAAATCCGTTTAACTGTTGGCCAGCTGGAGGCGGCATTAATAACAATGACAAAAGGTGTTCTGCAGCCATGTCTGTCCCCCACGGAAGCAGGCAGGAAAGTGACCTCCCCCGGCCCTCTGGGCTGCTCCTCATGTCTCAGAAGAGAGCAGAGAAGGAACCGGGACATGGAAGAATTGCCGTGTTGCTTAGAAACCGTGTGCGTCTTCACCTTGAAGGACAAGCGGTACAACTGCCTGCAAAAGACCTCCGCGCAGAGGCTTTCAACCGTCCGAAGACAGCGGCCGGCGGCGCCCGAGGAGCCGTTAAAAACACGTATTCATGGCCGCTGCCCCCATGAGGTTCTGACACAACACGTGGGCCTCGGGCATCCGAATGATCATCAGGCTCTCCAGGTCGTCAGATGCAGACACTCTCTGAGACCATTCAGCTGTTAGAACAAATCCCACAGACTGGGTAGCTAACAAACAACAAGCATTTATGTACCGTAGCCTCTCTGTTAACTGGAACTCCCAAGGGCTGGTCAGGCGAGGGCTCTCCTCTGCACGCTGCCTTTTCTTTATAATTACAAGTTCACATGGTGAAAGGGCCAGGGACCCCTCCAGAGTCTCTCTGATAAGGCACGGATATTCCAATGGCCTCACCTCCTAATACCATCGCCTTTGGGGCTTAGGACGGGGGACACAAACATTCACCCCACAGCATGTCTTGTAGCCAGTTGCTCTCAGCATTCTTCCCTGCTGTCTCTGAGGTCTTCCCGTAGATGGTTACAGTCCGAAATCAAGGGTTGATGTGTTCTTTTTCCTCCTTGGCATCTCTACCTGGCTATCTCCTAGTCACCTCCTTAGCCCGACACAGAAGGGTTGGCTTTATCCCCCCGAACACTGCCCTCCTGCCCATCTTCCCCATCCTAATAAACAGCATTACAGACCACCCGATCATTAAAATAAAAATTGGCAAGTCACCCTTGCTTCCTCTCGTCCTGCCCACTTCCACTTTCCTACTGTCCACCCCTGCTTCCAGCTTCTAGTCATTTAGTGAAACCCTTTGTTTTATCTCCCAATACAGGGTCCCGCAGAAGTGACGCCCGTTTTCAGCCGTTACGCTAATGTCGGTATGACACTTATGTTACAGAACTCCATGTGTATGGCTTGGCTGCAGATTACCGGCGTACACAAAGGGGCATTATTTCCGCCGGACCCTGTACGTCCTTCACACGGTGACTTTCTCCATTGTCCCCGTTATCATCATTCTAGCGACAAGCCCATACTACGTCTCACCTGGATTTCTGAGGGTGCCTTCTCATGGGTCTGCCTGCTTCCAACCTGACAACTCCAGCCGACCTTCACATAGCCGCTGGCGATTTCCCAAACGTGTCAGTCAGACCACAACACTTCCCCACTTGAACACACGAATGGCCTCTCATTGCAATGAGAACCAACTGCACGCCCCTTAGCGTAGCCTGCCGGACCATGCATGCGTGGCTAGTCCCGGCCTCACTGCAGACCCACCAGCGTTCTGTCACTTTACAGACTGAGCTTTCCCCGCTGTCCGGGGCTGCTGTGCTCGTCCGCCTGCAAGGTTTTCCCTCTGAGTCCCTCCTCCTGTTTCCTCAGATTTCAGGTGAACTGTCACCAGCACAGAGAGGTGGTCCCACCTGCTCCTCGGATTACTTCCTCCCTCACAATCTCTTCCAGAAGCTATTTGTATTTTCCTCACCGCACTGAGCTCTATCTCAAATTATTGTTTATCGTCTGCTTTTCCCAACAGAATGCTAGCAACCTCCTCTGCCACGTTCTCTTCTGTACCCCAGTACGTAGCACCATCCCTGGCACTTCGCAGAGACCTTATGCTAGTTGTTGCATTTTTAAATCCAATGTTACTAAGTTGTTTGACTATTTTCTTCTTTTAAAATATGCAAAAATGGGATTACGGGAGGATAAAGGTGTAATTAATTTGAAAGGTACAGTTCTGGGAAAAGAATAGCTTTGTGTGTGGTCTATCTCCTTTGTCCCTAAGAACCCCCGACTGCAGAACCTTTTAAGTTAGGAAAACCCATCCGCATCCATGCTGATTATATGTAATGAGAGGGAACTTTCTAACTTGTGTCACTCACTCTCTTCTCCAGAAAGAAGGCAGCTGTTGGCCCAGGGCATGGTCCGGCCCACTGTGCTCATGGTGGCTTCCCGGCAGGGCTGTGGAAGGTACTTGGCTCCGAACAATTACAAAAACAAATGATGATGAACTGTCTCATGAGCTCCCCTGCTCACAAGTCCTGCCTGACGTTAACTCCCAAAGCATCCTGTGGTGGCAAGCACGTTGAAAGCTTAGACAAATGAAACACGGGTGGATGCCTCCAAAGGCGGCACGAGGCTAATTTTCTTTGCTTAAGCATTCCACACAAAGTAAGTTCAAATTCTCTCAAACGATAAAAATGTTGCTCCCCCCCGCCCCAAGAGCTCACATGTAGGAATTAGCTCACGTATAAATCTCTTTGAAGGCTGCCACTTTGCATTTTGAGAGATTTAAGCCCAAGGGTGGGTGGGGGGCACGGGGGTGGACCTAGTAAAAAAAGAAGTAATTAAGAATCTTCTTTATGTTGGGGACTATTTTTAGGTTGTTGTTTTCTTACTCCCGATGCATTTGTCCTTCATCTGGTAGAATATCTTGCTTTTGCTTTGGCAAAATCTTAGTCCAAGTGATTTAGCTGGGAGGAGTGTAGCCTGGATCCACGTAAGGGTGGAAAGAGTTCACACGCTGTAACCATCAGATCATCTCTCCCTGGAATTTTAATCTCGAGTAGAATAACTCAAAGTTTGGAAATGGTAAAAAGTGATGATGGATCCGGAAAAGATTTTTCACTGGTTTCTGTTACTGGAGTTTCTAGAGCTCTTGGTTCCACGTGCTTCCAGAGACCTGGTTCTTAAGACTTCAGCTGGATGAGCCATGCCATGTTATCCAAGTTGTTCCGTGATGTGCTGCCACACAGCAAACCACCCCAGAGCTTAGAGGCTAACATAACAGGGATTTCATTGACCTCTTGGTTCTGTGAGTTCAGGGATCAGGCCGGGCACAGAAGGGGTGGCTGGTCCTTGCTGCACCACAGCTGGGCCGCTCAGCTTGTGTGGCCCTCATGGCTAAGAATGGCTGGATGGTTTGAGGAGTTTCATCTGTCAATTCTGGCTGTTAGCTGGGTCCACTGTTTCTTCTCCATATCACACCTCCTGGAATATGTGAGATGATTTCTTCACTCACATGTCTGGTACCTTGTCAGGGCTGGTTGGAATAGCCCAGTGGTCTGGGCATCTATTTCTCTTCCAGGGCCCTCTCTCCTGGCTAGTGGGGCTTCCTCAGAGCATGTGAATTCATGGACCTGTCAAACTGCTCACAAGGTGGCTGGCCTCCCTCAGAGCAGGCACACCAAGGTCCATGGCGGGTGGTGCAAAGCTGCTTCTCATCTTGCCCCAGAAGTCAAACAGCATTGGTTCTGTTGAACCCTATGAGTTACAAATGAGCCACACTCTGAGCCCAGGTTAAAAGGAAAGTAACTACAACAGGAACATGAGTAGTAGATGTGGTTCCTTCGACTGTCTTTGTCTAGTTACCACACCAATGAATGCCTTTCAAACTTGAGTTCTTGTCTCTTACAACTAAAAACCCCACGTTCCTCCAATTTTTTACCTTGCACTAAGGAATCCATGTTTCTCAGATTTTAAATTTCATGAAACATTAATAAAAATGAAAATACTGGACACCAACTTTGGATTATCACCTTTCCATTTTGCAAGAATATTAATATAAATTAAGTAATATGTAATATATAAATAAAATATATATTATAATCATCACTTAATGAAGTAAAGGAGGTTTAAGAGTAAAATGGAGGAAGGACTTGAATAATCTCTTTCATTTAAGAACAAATTTATTTCCTTTAAGTGAAAAAAATAATTTTCTAAAAAACTCACATTTTTTTAAAAAAAACCTCATTTTACTTCACAGAATGGCAGTAGTCCTCTGAAGGGCATTTGAGAACCACTTCCTTCTATGTGTGAAATGCCAAAGGCTGGATTCACACAGGTTGCCACAGATACTCAGAGAACGGATCAAGGAGAATAGTGGTCCAGGAAGCCATTGTAGGGGAGGAGGCTGGGGGTGGCAGATACAGGCAGGAGCTCAGTGAGGGGGAGGGGAGTCAAGAAAACCACTGCAAGGAGAAGTGACAAACATTTGTGGGAGGTTTGTCAATGCCAGAAGTTATTGACATGGCATTCCTTTCAGCTTCACAGCAGTATGATGAAGTGAGAGTAGATGTCCCATATAACGATGACAAGGCTCAGAAAGACTAGATAGCCTATTCAAAGTCCCAATGGTGCTAAGAAGCTGAATCAGGAACTGGGTCACATCTGGTGTGAGGCCAAGCATTATTCCACTACACTGTAGGGCCTGGGAAGTGAGTTAAGCATGCAAACATTACTTGACTATCAAACATACATTAATTGAGCATCTACTGTGTTCTAGGAACAGAGGACACAATGCTGACACACACACACACACACACACACAGACACACACTCTCTCTCTCTCTCACACACACACACACACACACACACACACACACACACACATTTACCTTTGGGGAATTAACAGCCTAGCGCTGGAGACAGGAAGTCAGTGAGCAATTACAAGACACTGTGGTGAGTACCTTTGGGGGAGGTGGGGTCGGAATAAAGGATTCTTCTGGAGCTAATGAGGGACTACTACTCTAGTTTAGGAGAGCCAAGAAAAGAGTCCCAGAGGGAAAAAAAATAGAGATTAGACAGGTGAAGAAGAAATGTATTAGATTGGGATGCAGGCATCGTAGGAAGGGTTTTCCTTGGAGACAAAGGAGAATCTGGAAGAAAAGGCATCTGAAGAATTGCATGAAATCCAACATGGCTGGAGTTAGTGTGTGAAAGCCTGGCTGGTGGGTGTAGTAGGAGATGGAGAGTTAGGCAGGGGCCAGCTGAGGACAGGCTCTGGAAACATCATTGTTTTCTATTCTGTCTAATGCAAAAAGCGGGAAGTGTGCTGTTGTTTGCACTTCTGTTGCAAAGACTCCTTTTAGCAGCCCATACAGCAATGATGGATGTCAAAAACAACATTTCTCAGCTTCTGCCACCTCGCTATGTATTTTCCGCATGGGCTTAAGAGAACACTGGTGTTATCAGAATCATTAATAGGCTTATAATGTAAGTAAACTTGAAAAATTCTGAGAAGATCTGGTCCTCCTTATTTCTCTGTCTCAGATTTCTGGAGAAACATTTTAGTATTTGCATTACCTTTAATCAAACATACTGCACATTTTTAGAGCCCAGTAAATTACTGCCTTCCTGTAAGGTACTGGGGTTGTGGGGGACTTAACAGTACCGTGAAGAAACACATAAATATTTTTAGTTTTTCCTTCATGCAGGTTTTATTCCTGCCAGCAAAGAATTTTTTTTCAGCCGTGGCTATGGAAATTAAACAGGATTTTATTAGCAATAAAATTTTTCCAAGTTATCATCCTTCTGGGTCTAATGTAATTCCTAGAGCCCTTTTCGGGCTATAAAAGAACCAGGTACTTCAAAATCGCTAGTTCTTAATCATCGCTAGCTCATTAATATCACCTCTCTCCATTCTTTTTTTTCTCTTCCTCAGGAGAACAATGCCACTGATCTAAAACATCAGGATATATTTCCACATGAGTTTCTACCTAAAGAAAACTGAACTTTCTTTACTAGATGTTGCATCCAACTTTAATGTATGAGACTTGCATTCCTGTATTAGGCAGCACTCTTTCGGGTTTCGAGTGCTAGAAATCAAGTCACCCTGGCTTGAGCATCAAAAGATGGTTCCTGCAACACAAGCATCCAGGGTACCCCCATCTCAGGCCTGGCTCAGTCCAAGGACTCAGATTACATCATTGGAACTCTTCTCGCCATCTCTTGGGTTCACTTTACTCTGTGTTAGCTTCAATCTTAGCAGGTTTTTACAAAGGGGTGACTATTCTGTAGCTCATGGATGCAATGTTCTGACTGGCTAGTTCACAGGACCTATGAAGATAGTAGTTGTTTCATGGAAAACCCAGGTCTTGTTACCAAAACAAAGGGGGACAGATAACAGAGAGGTAAAAATGACAGATTTTCCTACATAATTATTTTTCTCAGTAGCTGTAGGATTTATCATACCTAAAATGCAATATGAAAACTATCATTTTACAGACATGGTGAGGCCTGTCCAACCGTATTTGGCCCAGGACAGCTGGGCACGTGGCCCAACACGAATGCATTAACTTTCTTATAATAGTATGAGATAATTCTGTGACACGTCTTTTTCTTTTTTCTTTTTTAAGCTCATCAGCTATCATTAGTGTTACTGTATTTTGTGTGTGGCCCAGGGAAGCCAAAAGGTTGGACATCCCTGATAGAGCCACTGTATTTTTGAGGTCCTGGGATTACAAGTTATGGGATATATAAACTCTGAAACTCATGTGACAAGGTGCACAGTTTTCACAGGGGGATTTCCTCTAAGCAGAGCAAGGTTATTTTTAAAAATTACTGTTTTTCCCTTTCTTTAGACCCATTAGTAGTATTTTCATAAGGATGACATAGTTGTGATTTGGAAAAGGCAAGAGTCTGATAAATCCTAACTCTTCAGCCCTGATTTCATTTTCTTAGTGGCTTTTTCTGTACCTAAGAGGAATCCATTTGCTTCATTAAATGCGTCCACATGGAATGCAGGGGCATTATCTGGTAGGTGCATCAAAAACTCTGCGGGGCATCCATCATGACCGGGGCTCTGCCTCCAGAGGGATCCATAATAACATAGCTCACATCACCTCTCACGGAGGAAAAGAAACATTTTTTTGGCATTATCACTAATAGTAAGAGACTGAACACTATTAATGAAATGCTGACTTTTCTGTAGATTAAAGAGTATGAAGGGCAAATGAAACTCTTTTTATTAAATGATATAACACCCTCATTATAGCCTTTGACTTTATGGAATTCCTACCTGTATCCTATGGAATAATGTAATTGATGAGTTGCAGTCCTCACAGGAAGCAAATAGCTTCCCCCTTTGGTTCCCTAAATCTGGGGTGCATCGGAAGCATGTGCCTTGGCCTGCTTGCACACGAGCATTTCCCTCAGTCCCTGTTTCTTTGCAGCCAGTCCTTGAATGCTTGCCTCACTTTTTCCTTAATCAAACTTGCTTTTGAAGATGTGATTCCAGTTTCCTGACTGAAGGCCTTTGGTCCCGTTCTTTTTAGGTAAAATGAAAACAGCTAATTAGCAGCTCTCTTCTTCATGATCTTAGGGTTTTTCCATGTGGGTTATGGAGAGGATTCAGAATTATTATTATTTTTGAGGTAATTACCCATGTTGATTAGAGAAGACTTTTTTAAATTTATAAAAAAAACACCCCACAAAAAAACACATCTCTCCCTGTTTATTACCAATGAGTGTTCAGATGCCATCTGGAGCTTTGAGAGAGATGAATTGAGAGTGATTTGGTGCTGTGATGAGGTCACATGGTTGGCCACCAGCACTGATAATCACATCAGTGGCAGCACGTGGACAGAGGAAATTATTACCTGCAGGAAGAGGACCAAATGCAGAGGGAGGCTGTTTTCCACCCGCCCTCAGCTTCTCAAGCAGAGAGTGAGGGAAAACGGATGTAAAGAGAAGACCTCGATCATGTGTCGAGCATTGCAAGCGGATGCATGGCCCCAGGGTTGGCTCCTCGGTGGCTAAACACACACACGTCATACCTGGCCACTGCGCAGAGTACAAGGACAGCTACCATCTGCTCTGCGTTTACCAGCTCCAAGGTGCTGTGTGGTATATTCTCCAGTAGCATCATTTTGGTTTTTAAGCTCATAACACCCATGTCAGTAATGACTGTTATCACCATTTTATATATGATCAGCTGAGTCTCATAGATGTAAGTATCTTATTCAAGTTTATACAGCTGGTGAGTGGTAGACCTGAAGTTTGAATCCAGGTCCATTTCGTGTCCACGCCTGTTTTTATCCATCAAATCTGCCAATTCTAAGATGCCACTGGTAGACAGAACCATAAGAAGGTCAGAGAGAATGCTTGGGAGTCGTGGTTTTCTGGTCTACCTACTTTCCCTTAATGGGGGACAGTTCTAGCTTTCTGAAGGGGCATCACATGAGTTCGCACATAATAGTAAAATACAAAACCCAATATTTAGAGTACAACTTCCTGTACAGTGTGTCATTTGACATTCCCATCTACCCTTCAAGGAAGGAAGGAGTCTTATTAAGTGATTCAAGAAGGGCTGCCCTTGGCCTAATCCTACTATCCTACCCATTGTCCCAGATGGAACTGAGGGATGCTATCAAGCATGGGCGCAGCAGTCAGGTGTCAATGGTGGGGTAATAATCATAAGTATAGTAAAAATAATAATAATATTTATCTGGTATTTAGAACTAAGCCAAGCTGGGATCTCAGCACTTCACTTAGTTATTTCTAAGTCAACTTTGCTGAGGTATAATTTACCTGTGATGAACTGCATCCATCAGTAGTGCATAATGTGATAACTTATGACAGATGTGTGTACCTGTGAAACCACCACCTCAATCAGGACCGAATACAAGGGCTGTCTGGAAAATATCCAGCCATCAATGCCTCTATTTTTCATATCATGGGCTGGATACTTTCTGGACAGCCCTTGTATTTCCTTTATCCCCAGGAAACTCCTCATAGCCCTTTGCAGTCAATTCTATCTTTTATCTTTGTCCTCCAGGGACCAATCACTGCAGGTTAGTTTGCATTTTTGATACTTTTGTGGAAATGAAATAGTACACTATGTGCTCTTCTGTATCTAGTTTCTTTCACTCAGAATACTGATTTTGAATTAATTCATTTTACTGTGTATGTAACTAGATTATTCCTTTTTACAGATTAGTAGTATTCCACTATATGGATATACTACCTTGGTCTATTTATTATGTATCTATTGATGGATGTTTGGGTTGTTTCCAGTATTTGGCTATTCTAAATAAATCTGTAATGGACATTCATGTTTATGTCCTTGTGTGTTTTCGATGAAATGGCTGAGACCTATAATTGGTTTATATTTAACTTAAGAAATTACCAAATTTTTTCCAAAGTGGTTGTATAATTTTATATTCCCAAAAATAGTGTATGAGAGTTTTAGTTACTCCACATCCTTATCAACACTTTTTGTGTCTTTTTTATTTTAGACATTCTAATGGGTTTAAAATGGCTTCCCATGGTTTTAATATGTAGTTTCTTGATGATTAATGATGTTGAGCATCTTTTCAGATGATTATTCACCATTCATGTATTTTCTTTTGTGAAGTATCTGTTCAGATCTTTTGCAAATTTTCATGAGATTGCTTATCTAATTATTAGTGAGTTATAATTATTGAGTTATGAGTTATAAGAACACATTATTCTGAATACAATTCTGTTGTCTACTAAATGTATTTCAATGATTTTTTATTATTCTGTGTCTTGCCTTATTTTCTTAACGGTGTCATTCAAAGAGCAAAACTTTTAATTTCAATGAAATCCAATTTATCCTTTTTTCTTTTCCATTTTGATTAGTTCACTTACTGTAGCACATTTAGCTTCTCGGCTGCCTTACATGAGGCTGCATAGTCTGCATATTGCAGACACTTAAATGACATCTCCCGGAGGTTACACCCTGAATCAGATACCTGTAATGAGGCTGAGTTCAAACCACTGAAAAGGTGTGATGTCAGAGGAATGCAGCTGGGGCTTATTAGCAAGACAACAGAAGACAACGGCCAGAAAAGTCTCTGAGCAAGTATGAGAAGCAGGAAGTAGGGCAGAATTTTGGATTTCCTCACAGGCGTGAGGATTCGTGCCCTGAAAGGGTCCATTCAGCCCCTTTGCTTGACTGAGATGTTTCCAGGCTGATGGACCTCTTTTTTAAATGGCTGACTGCTGATGCTCAGCTTATCATCACAAGGATCAAGATAAACAATGAGTCTCCTTCTAGGACAGGGCTTTCTCCACACCTCTGGGACAAAAGCCCTGTCACACAGATTTCACACAAAGAAACAACAGATTTCACACAAAAAATTCTGTGTGCTTTAGGTAGTAACACAAAGCTATACTGTTTTTCTTAGAGATCGTAAAAGTAAGACACAATTTTTCTTTTGAAATATAAATGGCAAAGTCGTTTCCTGACTTCGTAAGAGTCAACATGATGGAAGAGAGTCATTGCCCAACTTTGTCTTCCCACAACTGTCACGAGAGGAAAACCCAGGAAATCCCCCACCCCGCCCCATGTCCTATTGTGCAGGCAGGCACCGTTAATTGCAATCGATTATTTGTTCATAACTGCATCCTGCCATTTCTCTTGCTGCATTTCTGGCCAACTCTGCACTCAGATCTATTTTGGCAGATGTGAGTTCTACACTCTTGGCCCTGACGTGGTCTGAACTGCCACAGCTCTGTAGCACTGCGGGGGCCCATCACCTGAGGGTGTGACAGAGAATACTGTGCAACTACCACAGAGAGCAGCTTTAAATGGAAATGAGATTTCTTTCCTCCCTCTTTTCCTGTTCCACTTTAATTTTGGCAAACTACAATTCTAGACATCATGTTCACTGCAATCATCTATCTTTTAGAGAGTGTAACAGTGGTCCTGCTTGATTAAGTACCTTTCATTTTTTATGCCAGTCTTTCTCTCTCCCTCTTTTTTATTTTTTCTTTCTTTTTTTCTTTCTTAGTAGCGTACCTCTGCCACAGGGAAGGGCATTAATGTGCTTTCATGAATCTGGCTGCCCATTCAAGCAATAGGAAATGGGAAAGTCACTTACCAGCTAATGAAAAACACTGTAGTGGTCTAGGGCCCTTTACCTCCTGAATTCTATTACTAGAGTAATATGCATCTTCAAAAAGAATGACCCAGAGCCCAGATGGACCTCTGGAAGGCTAAACTTTAAAATTCAAAGTTCTTTGTAAATGTAAGGGATGGGCAGTATCCATGTGTGTGCGTTACGTGCTGTTGAGTGGGCTCCAACTCCTGGTGACCCTGTGAATGAGTGATATCCACAGTGTCCTGTCCTCACAGCCCCTCTCAGCTCCTGTGGACTCATGCCTATGGCTTTCTTTATGGAGTCAATCCAGTATCTATAGGAACGCCAAGAAGGTAAGCAGTAAACCACCAGAAATCCCAATGAAATAGTTAAATAAGCTATTTGAATAGACGAAGTGGCTCAAGTCCACTGATATGTGAATGCACAATGCCTGTTTTTATTCAACAAAATATTCGTTTCATATATTGTGAAAACAAAAGGTCTTTTGGGTCAATTCTTACAGAGCTTATAGACAAAAAGAGTAGTTGTTGGTGTACTGGTTGTTCTTAGTTTGCCTCCACTGGACATGTCTTGCCCTTCCGTCCCATTTTTGTCCCAGCCAGGCTGACCTCTGCCCCTTGGTCTCTGGTTGGGTTGGGCCAATGGGAGACACTGATGGGAGTGGGAAGGAGGGAGGATAGAGGACTTATTCCCTCCTTGCCTGCCCTCCTGCTCTGCTGTGGGGCTGGCAGTGACGATGCCCATCTGCAGCCCTTGTATTTACTAGGCAGCCCATCCTCCATGGCCCCAGCTCTTCTCTGTTGCAAACACCTTTTCCATTTCTTGCCCTTCAAGCCCTGGGATGATAATGCATTCCCACTGTCTGACTCACTAATTGTCTACACTCAATCCTGTCTATACTCACATTATTGTCTAATCTTTTTAATCAAACTTTTTTTTTTTTGGGGGGGGTCATCTGTTTCTTTCAGTGATCCAGCTTGATAGAGTTTTCTTACTAGAAACTTTCTCTTACTTGACAGGGTAGTTCTTATTTCAGTGTGATTACTTAGTAAGCTACAAAGGCTTACTCCTAATAGCATCTAAAGAATATTTTCAGCAAATAAAAGTGTATACAAAGCATGTAATAGGCATAAATTAAATAATCAAAAATGATTTCCATTTATCCTTAACTGTTTATCTGCCTGGCCTCTCTAGGTATTTGAGTTTGTAACCTCCTATGCTGCACCCCCCAGCTTTGAAAATTTTCAGTAAAGACTCAGATGACTCAATTAACAAAATACTTCAAACAAGTTTCAATTCCCTTATAGCGGTGTCCAACCTTTTAGCTTCCCTGGGCCACACAGAAAGAACAACTGTCTTGGGCCACACATAAAATACACCAACACTAATAACAGCTGATGAGCTAAAAAGAAAGATCTCAAGAAAATCTCATAATGTCTTAAGAATTTGCATTGGGCTACATTCCAAACCACATCCTGGGCTGCGGGTTGGTCACGCCTGCTTTAGAAAGTCTTGTGCTGCAGGTGAGCTGGTATTCAAAGCACCTCCTCCCTTAGTGCTGGCAGGCATGAGGCCTCCCTTCTCACAAGGTCATTCTAAGGCCCAGGTAATTTAACCACTATAGAGGTTGCTTCTAAAGCTCACTCACTCTTTAAGTGTTGAATCTATACATTAAAATTACTCAATTTTTTTCCCCAGAAATAGCAAAAATACCTTTTAAGAGTGGGAGGAAAATGACCTTAAACTATAATGGGCTTTTGGAAAACTGATCCAATTTGCTATTTTTACATTTTAGGTGAAATGAAGCCAACCAGCTTCTCTTTCCTATTTTCCAACTCTGCTGTAACACATTTTTCCAATTAAAGAGGATGCATGGTTGCAGTAAACTAAATACTTGAAAACTATGCCAATTCCTTCAGGATGATTATTGCTACCTTTGCTATTAAAATTTTTCTTGTTTTTTTTTATTTTTTTATTTTTTTCTTCGTTCCTTTCAAGATGTCTCTAATTCAGTGGAATTCCTATTCTGAGTGTAGTTTGTGTACTCTGGGAAACACACTCCCAAAACATAAAATACTATCAACTATAAAAGGATGCTTTAGAAACATTGATACTTATAAATGCTTATGTATAGGGTCTTCGTATTGGCCTGCTGAGGCTGGCTTGACAAATAAGTCTGCTAGGATCACTGTTAAATTCAGAGTACATTAATAACGATAATTACAACAAAATAATAGCTACCTATGTGGAGCATTTACTCTGTGCCAGTAAATATGCTGAACAATTTACATGCTGTACTAAATTTTATCCATGCAAGAATCCACAGACGCCATTACAGTAATTATCTCAGTGGTCACACAGTTGCAAGGGGCAGAATCAGGCAGGATCCAAGCCGAGGTCTGTCTGACACACCAGTCCTAGTTCTCAATAACTACACGTTAGTATCTCCATGTCTAAGACATGACCATGGCCTAAAATGTGGCAACTAATCATTAACAGTTGTAAGACTGCCTTTGCCTTCTTTCCTCTACATGTAGTTTATTCCCTAAATTTTCTTATGTGACTACAAGTGCTGGGATACCAATTTACTGAAGAAGGTGTTTTAGAGGCCATTGCCATATTTTGTCAAGATTGGAGGATTTGGGGAAAAGACCAATTTGATAGATGGAAATGAAATTACACAGATAGTGGATGATATGAAGCAGTCTTCTAATTTCATCTCTTCCGAATCAGTTTCACAATTTTTTAGTATTGCCAATCAAGACTTGCTCATGGTCTTAAAAAAATAAATTCAGTTTAAACTTAAAATCATGGTGACTAAGATTCTAGAGCTGAAAATGTGCAAAAAGGGTATGTCTAATCTCTTTATTTCAATTAGGCTTTTTCCCAAGTGAAATTCATTCAGTAAATATTGTACTAAGCACTCATTATCAGCCAGTGTTCGTCATGGCTAGGGATGTAAGCATAAAAAAGACATTGTCTCTTGTCCCGAATGAGTTCATTGCCAAGTCATGCAGGCATTATGAGTATAATCTGACCAGTTCCACAAGCCATCTTGGAAAATTCAATGGTTGCAACTATTCCCAAGCACTGAACATCCAGAAACCAGGGTAATTTATTATTTTGCTTAAGTGTGGATTGAACTGCTCAGGTTATGGGACTGGTATGAGAAGAGAGATCCCTAATCTAGTCAGTGAGCCATGCTGACATCTCAGTATCTGTATCTCATCATGGTCCTGATGCTCACGGCCCACATTAAATAGTAAAAAACTTTACATTTTAAGAGAAATCCAACTGCTTGTGACAAATGTGAAGTGAAAGCAAAGCAGTCCAAGAAAATGCTGGTTCTTTACAGAATGTAGAAATGTTGGATAATTTAAGAGATAATATGTCACAGTCCTTTATGGATTTGGATATATGACAGGAATGTGCCATAAGCTTTATATAAGTGGCTTTCAAACTTTTTTTAAATCCACAACAACCTACATAAAAACATAAGTTTCCTTCACAATTTAATAAACACACACACACACACACACACACACATGCACACAAATGAAACAAAACTTCAGTAACACAATGCTTGCCTTTACTATAGGTCAAATACTCTATTTTCCTAATCCTTTCTCTCTGCTATTTTTTTTTTTTTAACACTGATTGTGACACACTAAATTGATGTTATGACCCGCTAAAGGTATGTAACCCCAGTTTGAAAAATACTGCTCTATATTAAAAATATGAATGAAGATGCACATAAGTAAGTCAGCTGATAGAACTCCTTTAGCTGGTTACCCAGTTAGAATTTATGTTAATAGTATTATGCATACTTTAATCCTGTGTTTATAGAATCATCAGGGTCTTATGGGGTCACTTCAGTGTTTCATTTATTTTTCACTGCACTTTACGGGAGGAATTACATAATATGGTAATACTTGTGAATACAGGGCTTTGCGGAGCTCTCAGGAGAAAGTCAAGTATAAGCTCTATAAATAAATGACAGAAGGATATAAATGACGGAAGAATTATGTTTCAGTGGGCTCTCTAAGAGAGTAGCATTTCCTGTGACTGTGAAAGATGAGTGGAGTGTGGCAGATAGAGGTAGGGGCAGGACAGGTGTGACCGGGTTGGGAGACCAGTGAGAAGTAGGTTGTATCTAAGACATACGCAGGAAGATACAATGGGGGCTAGATAAATGAGAATGAAATGTATCAGGCAGCAAAATCAGGGCCTAGTCACTTCATTTCCATGATGAAACTTAAAGTTCCCTTCCATTGAACAGACAGACAACTTCCATAGACAGACATTACTTTACTACAATCAGATAGAATAAGCTCCCTAGAGTTTTTGGGGGGTTTTGAGTGGCATTCAGGAAGGGGATTAAAGAAGTAAAATTTTAAGATTATTTCTGTCCTAGACTACAAACTCCTTAAGCGGGTACTGACCTCAGTTTGATGCATTCATATTCCCCAATAAAACAAGGCCTGGAACACAGTAAGCACTAAGGGATATGTTCTATATGAATAAAACATTGGGTGAATGGATAGAGGAGTACACAGGTTTCCCTGGTGATCATTACCTGAACTCCACTTGCCCAAGGTCCCTTGTCCTCTAATGTAATTATTTAAAGAGTTTGCACTTATTCTAATTCTACTAACATTCTCAGTTCAATGCTGTCTTTCTGACTTCTTCCTGGCTAATTTATTCTTAGTTTCATAAGCATCCTTTATAATGTCCTACCCTTTGTTGATCCTGTTCTCTTCACTTAGAATGTTCCTCTATACTGTCTTTTATGTGTCTGAGCCAGCATTTCTCATTCTCCAAATGAAATCTAATCTGCTCCATGAAGCCCGAGTGGGAATATTTTAGCTCCTAAGGTGCCCTTGTTTCTCTTCTCATTTAATTTTTTTATGTACTAATTATTAAATAAAATAACTTATAATAATTAAATTAATAATTTAACACATACATATATTTTTAAGAATACATGAGAAATGAAGAAAGTATACAATATGAACAAAACAATTGTCTATAATCTTATTACTTAGAGAAAACTGTTAACATTTTTGTTACTTGAAATTACTTACATTTTAATGTCTATATTGATTAATTAATTACATATATGAATTAAATTGGGATTGGAGATACATAACATTTTAAACATTGCTTTTTACCTAATAAAATATGAATTTTTCTTTATTTTCTTAAATATTTCTCAAGGACATCACTTTTATGTCTATGGAATATGAGGGCTGTCCAGAGAGTATCCAGCCATGTAATATGAAAAATAGAGACATTGATGGCTGGATTTTTTCTGGACATCCCTCATATTCCATTATTCTATTATATATGAGCACATAATAGAATTTATTACATTTAATTAGGCTTTTTATATTTCTTGTTAGACATCTGTGTTGTTTTTCAATGTTTTTTTCAATTTTTAAAATAACTTTGTGGTAGACATCCTTATAGCCAAAACTTTATATTTATATCTATTCTTTCCTTTGCATAAATAAATAGAAGTGGAATTACTTAGAAAAAAATATAAAAGCATTTTAAATAGTATTACTAAAAGTGACAAAGGACAATTTGCCCCCAAGTCTAACCCCAGGAGAGTATTGCAATTTACATTTTCCTCAGTCATTTATTAATGCCTCATTCTCTATGTACTTAGCCTTTGTCCTGACATATTTCAGAGCTTAGGAATTTGAGAGCTAAAGAAATGACATCAGCACTAAGTGTGAATTTTTTGTTTTGTTTTGTTTGTTAACAGTGACCTCTAACATTATTACATATGTTTATTGTTTTTCTTTCCTTTGAAACTGGCTGTCCATGGCCTTTATTCATTTTGAGCTCAGATGGTAATCTCTATTTTTGGTTTTGTTTTGTTTTAAAAGCCATTAGTTACTAAGAGTTCTCTAAACTTCTATAGCACTTGTCCATTTCTCTCAGATAACGTGGGTCATATTGTTTTATTAATACAGACACACATAACCAACTAGATTGTAGATGTCTGGGCAAAGATGGTATTAGCCTTACTTAAATTTCATTCTTTGAAGAGCTATGTGGATAAATGAAAAGGACATATCTGTGAAATCTTTTACAGGTAAAATTTAAATAGCTTTTTAGTGGAAGAAGCCCTTGAATCTCCCTATACTTGCTTTTTCCTCCTGAAAAAAAGAGGGTAACTGTATCTCTTTGTCAGAGGGTAGCGAGATTAGATGAAATAATTTATGTAAGTCCCTAGTATAGGGACTGGACATGATGGAAACTCAATTATTAACCACTTTTATTTTTACATAATTCTTTGTTTTTGTTCTGGAGTAACATTCATCACACTTCTGAAACATACTGGGTGTTCAACAAAAATAATAAACTAGTCAATTCTGTTATATCAATGAAATAGTCAAAACAGTATTTATGAGGGCTGTCTGGAAAAAATCCAGCCATAAATGCCTGTATGTTTCATATTACATGGCTGGATACTTTCCAGAAAGCCCTTGATTTAATTTGTTTTTTAATATAATATTTAGAGAAATTTGGACCAAAACTTGACTTCTCCTTTTTCACATGTATTCCACTTCCATGCCATTTAAGGTGTAACTAGTCTAAACACAATTAGTTCTCAATTCCATGCCCAGGCTGAAAGTGGGCATTTTACAAGTCACATTTTCCCTCTTACAAACTAAGAATACTATATTTTCTGTGTGTAATGCACACATTTTTGCCCAAATTTGTGAGGGAAAAATAAGGATGTACATTGTACATGGGTAGTAGTAATTCCATATCTATATAAATGTTTTTAATTCTTTTATTTATGCTTATGAGTTAAAAGTGTAACTCTAGAAATCAATAACAATATCTGTATGCAAAGTAATACTTTGGAATATGATCAGTTTCTTTTATTATTAAATTTATTGGGGTGACATTGGTTAGTAAAAATTACATAGGTCCCAGGTGTACCATTCTACAATACATCATCTATGTGTTGCACTGTGTGCTCACCACCCAGAGTCAGTTCTCTTTCCATCACCATGTATTTGACACCCCCTCCCTCTTCTTCCAACGCCCTCCCCCCTTGCCCTCTGGTAACCATTAAACTATTGACTGTGTCCCTGAATTTTTCTTTGTTGCCTTCAGTTTTATATTCCATATATGAGTTTTGTTTTAAAAAAAAGGTAAATGCTAAACTTCCTTTATAATACCAAAAAGAAGTATCTAAATATAAAGAAATAAAAATTTGAATTAAAAAATTAAAATGAAACATTTTTTTCCCTGAGAGACTGGGCCAAACAGGTGGGTGCACATTATACACAGGAGTGCATTGTACACAGCAAGATACGGTAACTAAAAGGAAATGCTCTTCCATATCTGGGCCCTTTCCCACATGATATCTGTGACTTCTACTCTGGTAGACTTTTGAATGGCTTTTCCAAGAAGGGATTGTGGAGTGACCTGGACCAAGCAATTCCTATCTCAGTTTGGAATTGTGCTTCGAGGACTGAGTTAGTCCTAGGTGTATGAGGTATTTCCCGCTAATAAATCTGTGGCTATGTTTCGACCCTCACTTTTAAACGTGTAATGCTCAGAATCACTTTGATTGGGCTATTTCCTTCCATCCTGTTTTGTAGCACTTTCACTCTAAAATACAGAGAACTTTGGAGAGTGCTTTCAGGGAAAGCTCAACAATTTCAGACAACTGCAAGGCAAGTTTTCTCCTTTGATTGATAATGGCTTTGGAGAGCCATGAAATCAAATGCAGTAGACTCTTCATTCACTGGAACTCAAGAAACCAGCAAAAAACATAAAAAAAAAATAACTACATTTATTCAGCATAGGTACTGGTTAACTGAGAGTCTACCACATTTTGCTTTTATTTATTCTCTTTTTTATTTTGATGGCCCTGCACAATAAAATGACCATATGGAATCTGTTTCTAATCATTTCCCAAATCCTTCTTTGTATTAGTGGGAAACACTCCCATTCAGCTGACATTCATTCTCTTGATTCTTCTGGTTTCTGGGCCTGTCTGACTCATGTGGCCAGTGGCTCCTATGGATATACAAATAATGGCACTTTAATACTGCCTTATTGGTCTAGACATAGCTGAAGTTTGAGCATATGTCCACTGGTCCCCAAATCATTTTCCCACCAATGGGGATCTTCCTCTTTATCCTCTACCCACGTTCTTCACAGGAAAAGATAAAGTGGAAGGTAGATCACCCTTGCATAGCTGCTCCTAGCGCTTCAATTTTCTGACTTATGTTTTCAAGACTGTCAGCTTTTCTACCGTGTTAGTCCTCTTGGTGTACGGAAGAGAAAAGACATTCTGCCATCTGAGATGTTGCTGTCTGTTTTCTTTCCCTTCTTTTCATTGATAATTTACTTGTTTGAGCTTTTTATTTAGATTTTAGGCAATCTTCTGACCTGTGGTTCTGTCATGGCATTTTTTTCCATATTGGTTTTATCAACATGTAATTTACAGACCACAACATTTTTCCTCTTTCATAGTATTTTTGAGAGAAAAGTGGAATAAAGGAGTAAGAGCACAAATATCTTCTCATTTATATGATTTTTTATTTCCATCTTTTATCTGCTCCTTAGTAAAAAAGTATACCTACTCTAAATATTTCCATGATGTTTTAGATTTTTTTTTACATTTTTTCTTGCCAATTTATATATATATATATATATTACTAGATCAATAAATTTTGTAGTCCATGGCGTTCCCCTTTCTCTGGTAAACATTTATTATTAATTATTATTATTATTAGTCAGAAGCTCAGATTTTAGAAGCACTCAGATAATTTTATAAACTTCTAAAACTTTGCCATTGAAATATTTGGTATAATATTAGCTGTACCTTGTATACTGACAGAATGTGTAATATAGAGAGCATAGCAAAGTAGGAGGCATAGAACAAGGTTAAATTAATGTATACCACATAATATGCACTAGGAATTGTTAGAATAGTTAGGAGAGGGATGGTTCCTAACAAATACTGATTTTAAAGGATAACAAAAACATCATCAGGCTTGGGGAATTTTTGATAATAGCTGTACGTTAACCAAATCACAGGAGGGAAGTGGAATATATGCACTGGGATTCACGATTTCATCAATTCAGAAACTAGATATGAGTACTCACTAGAGCTGAACCTGCCTCTAGACACTGGAATTACAGGTAATGAAGAATGACAAGTTCTGCACTTTTAAGGAACTTCTATTCTAGACTTGTGCTGTCTAATACATTATCCCTTACTGACACGTGACTATTTAAATTAGTCAACCTAAGCTAAAATTAAAAACTGAGTCCCTCAGTTGCATTAGCCACCTTTTAAACTCTAGGGGCTAGAGACTGTCACATTGGACACAGCAGATAGAGAACAATTCCAAGATTATAGAAAGTTCTACAGAACTTTTAAAAGTTTAATAATAAATCATCTCAAACACATAGAAAAGCAAAAAACATTAATACTATGGGCATCTATGTAATCACTACCAAGGTAATTGGTAGTGATTTTGTTGCTATTTGCCATACTTATCAGCTGATTTTTTTAAAAATAAAAGATATACAACATTATAAATAAGGAAAAACCCACATTATCTCCAATTCCCCTCCCTCTCTTCCTGATGGTGAACATTATCCTCAAGATGGTGTGAATCACTCACAAGCATGTTTTTGAACTTTTAGTACATAAGAATATACTCATAAGCAATATAAACTATTATTATAAGCCTTACAATGTTTACATAAATGGTATCAGCTCTGGGTGACTTGCTTGGTGTTTCTTTTTTCATTTAACATTTTATTGAGATTTAACAGCAGTAATGCATGTCATTCTATATACATTCATTTATCTGCTCTATAATATTTTCTGCAAACAAACAAAAACACTGTGCAGTTACTTTCCAAATGAAAATCTGTTAGGAGCCTTCCAACTGAAGTCCACATCCTAAACATTTGACAGGTTCTTTTGGACAACCCAGCCTCTGTTTCAAGATTGATAGGAGTTCAGCAGCCTATAGATTTTTCCCCCTTATATTTAAATTTTTTATTTTTTACATTTATTTTATTACACTTATTGGGGTGACATCTTTATTGTTAGACTTATTGGGGTACGGTGGCCAAAACATGGAAACAACCGAAGTGCCCTGCGACAGATGACTGGGTAAAGAACCCGTGGTGCATGTACACAGTGGACTAGCACACAGATTTCGCCTTCTCAGCCCAGGGCAGGGCAGGGCAGGGAAGGCTCTGTCCATGGTGCTGCTGGATGCCGCACCGTGGCCTTGCTTCCGCGGGGCATTCTCTGCGAGGTCTCCTATTTATGATGACGGGAGCACATGGAGTAAGTAACCAGTGGTGCTGCAGTGCTAGCTAGAGATCTCACTGAACTGATGCTCTTCTCTAGAATCCTGTTCATTGATTCATCCCTAAATATTAATAAATGAGTCTCTATGTAAATCAATTCCTAAGAAATAGCTTGTAAAACATACGCACTCATTTCTTGAAGGGAAAAATAAGTCACTGAATTTATGTCAAAATTTCCACTCTACTTGAATATATTTAGCTACTATCTTTGGTGGTTCTGATCTTATAAATTTAAAAGGAACACTTGGATCCTAGGTAGGAAGACAGGCAGCAGCAGGTCTGTTTTTCCTTTCTTTTGCCTTCTCCTCCCCAAGGATTCTGTCTTTTATGGAAAGTAAAATCAGCCTGGAGATCTTTAAGAATTTCAATGTAATACTGACTCTGTGTTTTCCATCCTGAATGTTTAAAGTGCACCTTTCTTATATTTTCCTCAAACCTATTTTCACCTACAAGATAAAACTGCTTTTGTACCATTTCAAAGACAGGACAACTTTGAAAACATTGATATAGTTCATTGCTACATTTCAGGCATTTCCACACATCAGGTTATTGGTTTAGAGAAAACATTAGCAAATTGGACATTTCAACAAATTGAGAATTCGGGGGGGGGGCAGTCCAAGATTGATTATCAAAACAGGCCCGAGGATCATTTTCACAAATTGTCTCTTCTAGGAAGTTCAGACAAAACATAATAGAAAAGCAATTTCTCAACCCAATTCAGTTCAGTAAGGCCATATATACTATTAGGTGCTTCATAATGGTTGGAGCAGTTTTTAATTTTTTTTCTCCAGTGCAATACATTTTCCCAAGTAAGTCTAATGTAAAGCTATTACGCAGGTGGAAGACTGTGGTCAACACCCCCACCCCCCCGCCTTACTCAGCCACCCCTTCACTCCCACAGATTTATAGAATGCAGGAATTCCAAGGGACTCAATGTTAGTCCTGGAAATATAAATTAAACTAGAATACTTTTGTTCCTGGACTTTAGTGGATTGGTCACTATAAATCACATTGCAACAGCACACAACTAAATACTCTGGATAAATATTTTAAAATTCATTTTGAAAATATCTACCATTGATGTGGCAAGAATGTATCTGTATTCTACACACACATACACCAAAAAAAAAGGATCTGTGCATAATTTTCATAATGTTTTAAGAAAGTTTATGAATTTGTGTTGAGCTGCAGTCAAAGCTGTCCTGGGCCGCAAGTTGCTTGTGGTCTGCACTTAGGACAGGTTTGAGATAAACCTTGTTGACTTTAGGATTCTGTTTTAATAGCTATGTGGGGCATAAGAAAATGGAAATAAAGACTAGGGCCAGCATAAAGTGAAAACATTAAGAAACCCCAGTATCAGTCTGAAGATCCAAAGGGTTACTCTTTCAAGTATGGGTGAATGATAAATAAACTACCTAGAAAAAGACAACATGGAACCCTGTCTCATTTGACCTTGCACTGGTTGGAGGGGAAGAAGAAAATTGCCTTGAGAATTAGTAAACTACAAATTGCCCTCACGTAGGTTTAAAGCCCTAAGTCCTGTTACCGTCTATAACTTAAATCATCTTAAGCACATTACTCCAAGTAAAATAACTTGCAATGACCAGTAAAATCAAATGCAATATTCCCTGGAGAATCCAACTTTAGCCTAGTTTTCAAAGAATATGAGCTCACTGTCAAAAATCATATATCATATAAACAGACAGGCACCATGAGTTAGACTCAAAGAAACAACAGAGTAGGCTCCTACCCAAGGAGATCAGCTACACATGGAGCTGACTGCCACTGCTGGGAATGCCACAGGGACCAGCCACACATCAGCCCCTGTGCTACCGTGGAAGAACAGAAACAGTGAGTGCATTCCCCTTCCTCCAGCCTTGCAGTCTCCTTCCAATCAGAACCTAACATCGAGCTGGCTGGAAAAGGAAAAGTTTGACTTGTAGAATACAGTTCCAGCATCAAAAAATAGGGCAAAGGAAGGGTGATTTTGAAACAAGAACCAATAAATTAATAATAGATAGACTAAGGATTAAATATAAGAAGGAACTATAAAAGAAACTGCAGAATGAGCATAAAGAAACTAATAGATACAATAATTTTTATATTGACCCAACTAATAAAATTGACATACCTCTATAGAGAGAGTAATAATAAAGTATCAAAACATCACCTATCTACAGATATGGTTGAAATTATAAACATAATATAGATTGAACAATTTAATGTAAATAAATTTGAAAACTTAGATGAAATGGATGAAATTCTAAAAGGTGAAAACATCAAAACTGATTCAAGAAGAAACATAAAATGCAAATTATCCTATAATCATTGAAGTAGTTGAATTAGTACTTGAAAATTTTCCCACATAGAAAATATCAGGCCAAATGAGTTCAGCCAACATTTAATTAACAAACAAGTCCTACACAGGTTCCTTCAGATAATAGAAAAGAAAAAGGTAATGGATTTTAAGCATTTCAAATTAGTTAAAAAATGTTGATAGGAACTGAAAATAATCAGATAAGGATGATATATAAAATAAAAACTATATTTTATTCTTCCTCAACACATAAACAAGTATCCTAAACTATTATAAAACTAAATATATAATAGAAGAAATCCAGAGCCAAATAAAGTATACATCAGAAATAGAATGTAATCATGAAATGTGTTATGTTTATTTAATGAGCTACTTAGTATATAGTAATTTAATGAACAAACTATGTCTACAAGCTATATCATAAGTGAACTGCTAAAACAATGTGAGCAAATACTCATAATGTAAGTTATATGAAAACATACGAGGGCTGTGTGGAAAAAAATCCAGCCATAGATTCCCATATTACATGGCTGTATACTTTCCGGACAGCCCTCACATACACGGTTACACTTCTTTTGTTTGGACCCTGCTTCTAAGAGTAACATTACACTCCTCTCTGATACATCCTGCTTCAGCACCAGGCGGAAAGAAGAGTGGATATCCACTGACGACTTGAATGACTACATGATACAAAGAGCTACAAATTGCAGGCGTGTATTGCTGTCTATGGATGTGTCAAAGTCCCCAAACTTAATGGCTGGGGGGAAAATGTATCTCACCATTTTGTGGGTCAGGTGTCCAGTCATGGATAGGTTAAGTCCTCTGGCTCAGGGTTTCTTGGATGGCTGCAATTAAGATGGTAGTTGGGGCTATAGTTGTCTCAGCACCTAAATTAGGGTGAGCCGTTCCTAGTCTGACTCACAGGCTACTGGCTGCATTCAATTCCCCTCTGGTTAGGGCTTGAGGCTGCCTTCAGTCTCTAAGTACATGGACATTTCTAATAAGACAGCTCACAATATGGCAGCAGGCTTCCAGCAGAGTCAGTGATGCAGAGTAGTAAAGAGAAAGAGATGGCGTGTGAGCAGGATGGAAGTCACAGCCTTCTATAACCTAATCTCAGTAGCAACAAGCCATCACTTTTACCATAATCTATTCATTGGAAGTAAATCACTAGGTCCAGCCAGCCCACAATGGAGGGCAAGGGATCACACAGTATCCGTTATGCGTGGTCTAAATGATAAAGGCAATAGGGTATCTGATCTAAGAAAGATAATTTATTATTGAGGTGATCTGAAAAGATTTCATGGACTTGGCATTGGACTTGAGATTTTAACAGTGGCTTGCACTTTGCTAAAGAACGAAGAGAAGGGGGACATCCATGCAGAGGAGTCCTGAAATACAGTGCAGAGAAAAAGAGAGCAAAAACACATTCGGTAATGTTTGAGTGGTATGATTTTAATGCCGAATAATTTGCTCTAGGTAAATGCTTACTAAGTAGAGTGAATAGAGATTAGGTTTCCAGGACCTAGTACAAGTAAATGCATGATAAATATTTGTTAAATAAATGAATAAATAAAACCGTAGACATTTTTCTATTTGCAGATTTAAAGGATAAACAGATCGAGAGACTAAGCCTTTAAATGCTTATTTCCACAACCATCATCTGACAGCTGTGAGCAGTCAGGGGTTTGGGGACTTCTTCAGACACATGCCACTGTGGGACTGGGACCTTTGCAGTTCTATCAGCTGTAGGTGGTTAAGTAAGAGGCCAAGCACAGGGTAACCTGCCATTTCAGTTGGTTCAAGTGTTCTGGGAGAGAAGTGCGACAGGCAGGGAGGAAGGGTGACAAACGAAAGGCGTTAGCAATGACAGAATACAAGAAGCTGTGTATTTTCCTATACAACCTATGTTGTCTTCTGTGATTAGCAGTGCTTATTAAATGCCAGTTAAACCTCACTAATTCCTTGAGGTAGCATGGAGCCACTGTATATTATTTTACATATGCCAGTTACAAATTTCAATTAAAGCACCTCAGACTTGGTGGTATGAAATTCAAGACCTGTCAATTATTTTCTGTTCTATGAATGAGGATGAGGATGATGATTGTTTTTTTTTTGGGGGGGGGAATAATAAGTTGAAGATGGGAAGTTCTGAGGTTGTTTGGGAGTCATCGTTATCACCGTTAGCTCTCAAGTCTCTTTTTCTTTGCCCAGAATGACAAAGTTGAAAGATGAACCTGTGTGCATGTATGTATACAAACAACTTGTCTTTTGCTACATGCGAATTCACAAGTCTTGCTTTGTAAACTGAAGAAATTCCAGTAGATATTGGGGTGTAAACACACACACACACCTTTACTCCACGGATGGGTCTTGAAGCCTAGCCAGTGACCGTTGCAGCAAGAGGCATCTTTTCCCTTGAAGCCGATACATTTTTGAATCATGTTTCCAAAGGGGCCAATCATGATTGGGAAATTTAAGGACATGGTAGAATCTGAGATCTCGAATCTGGAATTTACATGAGGAGCTCTCAGAGGCCATCTCAGCCCCTGCATGTGCACAAGTAGAAGCAGAACTGACTGCTAACGTCAATGCCTCCAGAGACAGCAGTACTTTCCCTCAGTGCTTAACACCTTCAGAGCACACCTGAATTAATAACCGAAGCCTCTATGCACGTATGTCATGAGCCCAAATACCTGTCATTTTCAATTACCTGGATGTGCTTTAGTGGTTTGTTTTTTTGTTTTTGTTTTTGGTGAGGGAAGGGAGGCAGAAGGCAACTATAAGGGCCAAAATGTAGCTGCCTTTTATCTCATTTTAAGTCTTTTGCCCAATACTCACATCACACCTTCCTGTTTTCTGTTGTTTTGTGGGCCCGTCCCACCATGAAGCACTGCACTGTGGTAGCGTGGGAAGGACAAGCAGCAGCATGGAGCTACATAATCAAGACAGTACAAGTCTCTTGGGAAGCAGGTCCTTGTCCTGGTCTTTTAGCTACAATCCAACGTTCCAAGCATGAGATTTTTTTACTAAGTAGATTTTAGAACACTTCCCTTTGCTTTAGGTTCCTGATCAGTGTGGTTAGTTTTTGTGGTGAGCTGGCCAAGAGTTTCTAAATAAATGCCTTCATTTTTTCCATCTCTGCTTATGCTAGTACTTAAATCTAGAGAAATTTCTATTCTATGGCTCAAGAAAAGTACCATTACATCTGATTAAGTTCAAGATGCAACAATGACTTCTGCTTTTTAATGAACCCAGTATTCAAATGGCCTCCTTTTACTTTCTCTCCCATTACCTAACAGACCTGTGAGGGTAGTAAGCAGGAAACTGCTGTGTTCAGAATTTAGGAGCTTCACCTGCAATAACTTTATTCCGTGCCAGCCAAGAACACAGGACTCTAGGGATTTGGCTCCAAAAACCAAAGTAATTCTTGTCAGGATTATATAAGCATGGGCTGAAGGATCATAATCGACAATGTACAGAGGAAGGCTCTACTTGCTACTTCCATTTATTTTTTAAAAAAAATCTTAAAATACTATTTTCTGGATGTGCTTTACTAAATTTGCATGACTGGCCTTTTTGTTTTCTCTCTGTTTAAAAATAATTTGTAAGCTTTGGGGAATATATTGGTAGGAACCTGGAACCCTGCATATTTTTTTCTAAATTTTGGATCTAATGCTGAGATTATTGTCATTATTGATCACCAACTTTGTGGAGAAAACATCAATAAGGCATAAAATTCTGAAAATTTCAATATTTATAGGGAGCAACATTAAACAAATATATTTTTTGATGGGCTAGCTACCAAGGTCCCAGGTACAGCAATGCCACTTAAACGGGACCTGGTTAGATAAACCCCTTTATCATAGAGAGACAGGAAAGCACCTCTCAGGACTCTCCAATGCTGCTTCTTCAGAGAAGACTTCCTTGATTCTCTCAATCTAAATAATGCCTTCATGCTAAAGCTGTATTCTACTTTCTTTCATTTATCATAATTCAGTTCGTCACGTGAAAAGACTCTTAATATCGTAATGACGGATACATGTCATTATGCATTTGTCTCAACTCATAGCACCTTCACCAAGAGTGACCCGAATGCAGGCTGTGGACCCTGAGTGAGGGATGATTATGGCACGTCGATGCAGGTTCATTATTGTAACAAATGTACCCCTCCAGTGTGAGGGAGGCTATGCATATGTGGGGGCAGGGGTTATATGGGAAATCTCTTACCAAACCTTCCCCTCAATTTTTCTGTGAACCTTAAACTGCTACAAAAATTAGTCTTAATTTAAAAAAAATCAAGGTACAGAAGTCAGACAGACAGATCATGGTTGGAAGCTTCCCTTTGCCACTTACTAGCTATGTGTCTTCTGAGTAAATTATTACTCTCCTCAAACCTGTTTCCTCATCTGAATAAAGGGGGATAATGATAGCACTTATCTCAGAAAGTTTTTGTAAGGATTCTATGACATTGATCATATAAGGCATTACACATAGTGGCCAGCAGACGATGATTTTGAAATAGATATAATCATTATTATTACTGTTATTTAATTATACTCATTGGTCCCTGAAACCAAGCTTCAAGTCAAATGACTTTGACAGACATTAAAATAGAAGGCCTAAGTGAGCGTAAAGAGACAGTAAGCTATTTTACAGGAAGTACTTCCACTGGAAGGCCCGTCTTCATGCAGCCTGTGACAAACTGATGCTCAGAGTTCTCAGTAGCAGGGAACTGAAGGGATATGAGCTGAGGCTGGTATCTGTCTAGCACCAAGACCTGGGTCTGAATGGCTGAGATGCGACTCACCAGAAATTGTACGTACATGCACCCGGGTCGTTTCTCATTTAACAGCGGCGGGTGGGGGAGAGCTGACCTCCCCACCATTTAGTCTTCAGGGAATAATTCAGAAATGTCCTGTTCTGTTCACTGGGAAACATGCTGACCCAGGAGAGATGTCCACATTGTAGCTCTAGCTAGATTAATGTTGCTATAAACTTGAGCAAATCATTTCAGTTTCCCCATGATACTTTGCTGATATTAAATAATACTCTCCATACTCATTATGCAGAGCTTTATTCACTGGAAGAACTAACTATTCATTATAGACAGGTAGGAAAATAATAGAGAAGTATGAAAAAGAAATATAAGCACTCCAAGTAAATCTCCCAAATATATGCACAATTACAATGTTGCTGTAAATTCAATTTTTTCTTATCATGTGCCACTGTGATTTCAACTTTGTTATACATGGGCATATTTACATACATAATTAAAAACATAAAATGAGCATGACTATGTTTACTGTCCTATCTTCTCTGTTTCCTTTAAGCCTGAGTCCCACAGGATTGGCGTTTGAAAGTATCTTTTCCATGCATCAATTAAGTGGCTATACAATAATTATTTTCATTCATCATTCCTCTCGTGATGATGTTTAGATTGCTGATTATATTTCTTTTCATTCATATCATCTCAGTCCCTGAATATTTCCTTAAGATAGTTTTCAGAATTATTTTATTGGATAAGTAGACTTGGGCATTTTTAAAATTCTGGTAACTTTTCAGGTAGGATATACCAGTTTTTATTTCCTCCAGTAATATGAGTCTGGCATTCTCCCAACTTCTATTTTTAACATCTGCCTGTAGGCCATATGGGCAAAATTAGAAATGACCATGCAGAACAAAGTAGCAGGTTCCAGCCTGTTCACTCCTGGCGTGCACTTGAGAACTCCATGGACTGACAGACGCCCAGGCTCGTGGAACGTGAAGGGTTCTTCTCAGGTGTCCTGAGATACTCTCATTTAACAGGCATCAGGTTGCAAGGCTATCGCTCCAAGTAGACACTTTATGAACGTTGCTGATAGATGACTGACTGCTCAGAGCTGATGGAATAAAGGCAAGCACCAAGCATGAAAGAATGAAAAAAGCACAGAGCAGGCCTTTCCTCCATGTTAGACATAGCTTCTCTGTGCTTGGATACATCTGCCGCATTGCCACTGAAAATGTAGCGTTTTGGTTGGTGTGAAAATCTATGTCAGGAAATGCCCCCAAGAGGACAAAACATGTATCAGGTGATAATGGATGTTAATCCTGGAAGCAGCATTTTTCTCCTGGCTCTCACTCTGCCATAGTACATTTTAATATGTGTGTCGGGTTTCCTGCAATTTATATAAAATGAAACTCTTTGGGAACAATAGTGCTCAGTGTCCATGCGATTTCATGCTGCAGTCTCCACTCACGTCAGTTTCTCCGACGTTCTCCTGGGGAGATGTCAGCAGAATCTGCTGCTGCAAAGTGACTGTGACAAACCTGGGTGTGCCTCTGCTCTCAGAAGTCACCCCCTTCTGTGATCACAGAAGAAAAAAAAGGTCCATCTTTAAAGACAGGAATAATGTTTGATTCACTGATCATTGTTTCCTAAGATCATTTCTAGGTTTGAAATCTATTCATTCATCTTTGTGTCATAGCTAGTAGACAAAAATGCTCAATATAGTTTGGTTCTCAAAATAAGCGCTGAGTCTAATGGAATATATGGTTGGTTTCTGAAGTTTTGAGAATCCAGATAATTAGTTTTGTCTTTGTGATTTTCTTCCGTTTTGCCCTTTTTACTACGTGAGGGTTAAGATGTCTACTTGGAAGCACCATTGAGATGCATCATCAATAGACATTGAAAGAGTAAGGGTCTGGACTATGGAAACTAGAATGGTAGAGGATGTCAGATCATGGTCTATGAATGACAATGGAAAGAACCATGGCTGTGCTGCTTGGGTAAGTCCAATTTGAGATGGGGGATAGGAATGGCAATGCTTGTCTGCAATGAGCTGAAGTGTGGTCAGGTGGAGATGTGAAGCTACTTATGTTACATAATCCAACAAAAGGAACTAGCATCAACAGTGGGTTCAGCCCCCGAACTCTGTGTGTTTTGATTTCACTCCAACTAAACTCTCCAACACGCCACTCTAGGTTGACCAGATGTCCTGTTTCAAATGATATTATGGTTGGCTTACTGACACGTTGAATTTAGCCCAGTGAGACTAGGCAGACCATACGCACCATTTAAAACAGGACAGTACTGTTGTTTTCTGTCCCATTTAAAACAGGACATCTGGTCAGCCTAAGTCTAAGCCATTTTCATCTCTTGCCTCAGCTATTACCACAGCCTCATACCTGACCTACCCACTTCAGTTTTCCTCCCTTCCGATTCATGTATTTCCCTTACTTATAACCCTTTGAGAGCTTCACATCATTTTAGATAGAGTTTGAGTCTTTGATGGCCCATGCATCCTGAATCATCCTGTTTCTCTCTTCCACCCACATCTCCTTGCCCCTTGGTCTCTGCTTCAGCCACGGTGGAATTCTTTGAGGAAGATGACACCAGGGCGTCCACGTGATTTCACGCTGTCATCTCAACAGCATAGTCAAAGTCTGGAAATCTTCAGGTCCATTTTTCTCTTTGCTTGGAAGCACTCTTCCTTCTTCAGGAATGCCACTGGCTCTCCTCTCCGTACAGTCTAACCCCACTCATTCTGCAGACGTCATACACACTCCTCCCTTCTTGGCCAGCCGTGGCCCTCAGTTACCAGTTTTAGTGGCAACATCTACCTATTCTCCATCAATGTTCCTGCCATTATATACACAGGGTCTGTTTTTACAGCCTCCCTGAACATTCTGTGGAGGAAGAGACTGCTTCTCTTACCCTCTATGGGACTGTCATCCCCTCTATTTATTCTCAGGGCTGCCACAGTGGTCAACACATGGTAAAATGCTTACTTTATAAATATGTGTGAGTGAGGGAATGACTAAAGAACTACAAGGAAGTTTGGTTTTCCCTGTCAACACTGAAAGTTGTCAGATTATCTTTGTGTGGTGGGGGTGGCTGGGTCCTCCATTATTGGAAGTATTCCTCTTCATGAGAGTAATGCAGTGGCCTATGGACTGTCATTGGACTACACTTCTTTTTTTCCTCTTCCTTTCTTCCTTCCAAGGGTGGGTAAGTTAAGCAAACAAAGATATTTAATTATCTCTCATGACAAAAAGTCTGGAGGTAGATGGTCCCACAATCAGTACAGTGGCTAAACTACATCAGAGAGGACCCACGCTCCTTGTTATCTTCTCTGTTATCCTCCTCAGCACGTTGGCTTCTTCCCCTGGTGCATTTCGTCACACTGGTGACCACCTTTTTAACTGGGAATGTTTAATGTTACACAGTGAATTATAATGTGTCCTGTGTAAAGTAGTGCAAAAAGTTGGAAGGAGAATTTAAGAAATTTCTAGAAAAAGATTAAGAAGTTTCATTTTAAGTACTTTTGGTCAAGTGCCTCCCCTCCCACTTTAATATATATGGTAGAAAAGACCAGGTTTAGTATTTAATCACTTCACTGACATTTGTTAGGGTGTCTATAACACATTTATAGAAGAGCAGGTTAGATTTTCTTTCCAGTTTGTAATGGCATAACCTATTTTATAAGTCATTTAATCTTTTTTTTGCCTTTGATTCTACATCTCTGCTACAGGTAAGACTTTATTCATCTTTTGGCATGAGATTTGGGACAATTATGGAGGAAATACTTCTGTATTTAAAAGATAACTTAAGCTTATTACATAAGTAAAATATTTAATTTATATGGAGCTTAAAATAGCTACCTGCTTTCTCCATTCTCAGACCATTCTTTTAGAATGGAATATAATTATTTCAGTTGAAATACTTGTTTAAAGTTTGATTGTCTTCATTTGAAGTGTAAGAATAGACTTCTCTACATTTCTTCCCATTTTTATAGGTAAAACATTAGTGGAACCTAATGAGTTCTACCTTCTTTTTTATTGTTAGACTTATTGGGGTGATATTGGTTAGCAAGAATTACAGAGGTTCCAGGTGTACAATTCTGCAGTGCATTGTCAACTTGATGTATAATAAGTTCACCTAGTGTGAGTTCTCTTTCTATCACCATATATTTAGCTCCCCCTCCCTTGTCTCCCATCCCTTCCCCCTATCTCTTCCCCTCCCCACTTGTCCCTAAATAAACATTAAACTATTGATTGTGTCCATGGGGTTTTTTTTGTTTGTTTGCTTTTTCTTTGTTGATTTCAGTTTTATATTATGCATATTAGTGAAGTCACACAGTTTTTTTTGTTTTTTTTTTTGTCTGCCTTATTTCGCTAACCATGATGATCTCCAGGTCCATCCATTTTTGTTGTAAATTACAGTATTTCATCTTCTCTTATAGCTGAGTAATATTCCATTGTGTATATGTACCACAGCTTCTTTATCCAGTCATCTGTCACAGGGCACTTTTGTTTGTTTTCATGTTTTGGCCACTGTGAACATCGCTGCAATGAACACTGGGGTACATAAGTCTTTATGGACTAAAGTTTTCAAGTTTTTTGGGTAGATCCCCAGAAAGGGGATTGCTGGGTCTTATGGTAACTCCATTCCCAATTTTCTGAGGAACCTCCACACTGTCTTCCACAGTGGTTGTACCAGTTTGCATTACCATCAGCAGTATGTGAGAGTTCCTTTTTCTCCACATCCTCTCCAGCACTTGTCATTGCTTGTCTTGTTGATAATAGCCATTCTCACAGGTGTGAGGTGGTATCTCATGATGGTTTTGATTTGCATTTCTCTGATAACTAATGAGGATAAGCATTTTTTTTTATATGTCTGCTGGCCATTTATATTTCTTTGTGGGAGAAGTGTCTGTTTAGTTCTTCTGTCCACTTTTTAATTGGGTTGTTTGTTTTTCTGTTGTTAACTTCTTTATATATTTTACCCTTATCTGATGCATTGTTTGCAAATATTTTCTCCCATTCAGTTGGCTGTCTCTTTGCTTTGTTGATGGTTTCTTTTGCTGTGCAGAAGCTTTTTAGTTTGATATAGTCCCATTCATTTATTTTTGCTTTTACTTCCCTTGCCTTTGAGGACAGGTTCATGAAGTCTTCCTTGAGTCCTAGGTCTGTAAGTTTAGTACTGATGTTTTCTTCTATACAGTTTATTGTTGCAGGTCTTATATGGAGATCTTTAATCCATTTTGAGTTAATTTTTGTATATGGAGAGAGTTCACAGTTCAGGTTCATTCTTTTGCATATGTTTTCCAGCTTTCCCAGCACCACCTACTAAAGAGGCTGTCTTTTCCCCATTGTATGTTTTTTGCTCCTTTATCAAAAATTATTTGTCCATAAATTGGCGGATTTATTTCTGGGTTTTCAGTTCTGTTGCATTGGTTTATGTTTCTGTTTTTCTTCCAATACCAAGCTGTTTTGACTACTGATGCTTTGTAATATAAATTCAAGTCAGAGAGTGTAATATTACCAGCCTTATTCTTTTTATGTAGTATTGCTTTGGCAATTCAAGGTCTTTTATGATTCCATATAAATCTGATAATTTTGTGAAGGTATGATTGTGTGATTTTGATAGGTATTGCATTAAATTTGTAGACTGCTTTGGGGAAAATGGCCATTTTAACAATGTTAAGTCTTCCTATCCATGAATAGGGAATATTTTTCCATTTCTTTGTGTCTGCTTCAATTTCTTTCAAAGTGTCTTATAGTTCTCTGTGTATAAGTCTGTCATGTTCTTTGTTAAGTTAATTCCCAGGTATTTCATTCTTTTTGTTGTGATAGCAAAAGAAATTGAGTCCCTCATTTCTTTTTCTGAGGATTCGTTGTTTGTATATAGGAATGCTGTTGATTTTTGTACGTTGATTTTGTTTCCTGTGACTTTACTGTATTCATTTATTGTTTCTCATAGTTTTCTGGTGGAATCTTTGGAATTTTCTATATAAAGGATCATGTCATCTGTAAATAGTGACAATTTGACCTCTTCTTTCCTAATTTGGATACCTTTTATTCCTTTCCCTTGCTGTAGCTAGAACTTCGAGTACTATATTAAATAGTAGTTGTGACAGGGGCATTCCTATCTTATTCCTGATTTTAGGGGAATAGGCTTCAGCTTTTCTCCATTCAGTGTGATGTTAGCTGAGGGTTTCTCATATACGGCCTTTATTATGTTGAGAGAGAGCACTGAAGCCTAGCCACTACACCACCAGGGAACTCCCTTTTATTATGTTGAGATACTTTCCTTCTTTACTTATTTTATTTAGTGTTTTGATCATAAATGGATGTTGTATCTTGGCAAAAGATTTTTCTGCATCAATTGATATGACCATATCATCTTCATCTTTTATTTTATGTGGTGTATCACAATGATTGATTTTCATATGTTGAACCATCCTTGTGCTCCCACGATGAATCCCACTTTATCATGATGTATAATCTTTTTGATGCATTGTTGTATTCTATTTGCTAATATTTTGTTTAGGATTTTTCCATCTGTGTTCATCAGAGACATTGGTCTACAGATTTCTTTTTTTGTGTTGTTTTTAGCAGGCTTTGGTATTAGGGTAATGTTGGTCTCGTAAAATGAGTTAGGAAGTATTGCTTCCTCTTCAATTTTTTGGAAGAGTCTAAGGAGGATAGGCATTAATTCTTTGAATGCTTGGTAGAACTCGTTAGTGAGACCATCTATCTGGTTTGGGCTTTTACCTTTAGAGAGATTATGGATACTCATTTCAATTTCTTTGCTATTGATTGGTCTATTTAAATTATCCGGTTCTTGGTTCAGTCTAGGTAGGCTATAAATTTCTAGAAACTTGCCTATTTCTTCTAGGTTGTTAAATTTAGTGGCAAAAAGCCCTTCATTATATTTTCTTATAATCCTTTGTATTTCTGTGGTATCAGTGGTAATTTCTCCCCTTTCATTTCTAATTTTGGATATTTGTGTTTTTTCCTTTTGTCCTTTGATTAGTCTAGCCAAGGGTTTATCGATTTTGTTGACTTTCTCAAAGAACCAGCTCTTTGTAATAATTTTTTCTATTGTCCTGTTCTCTAATTGATTTAGCTCTGGTTTAACTTTTATTACTTCTTTCCTTCTGCTGACTTTGGGTTTTGTCTGCTCTTCTTTTTCTACTTCTTTAAGATGGGATGCTAAGGTGTTTATTTGTGATTTTTCTTGTTTCTTAAGATAGGCCTATAACAGTGGTTCTCAACCTTCCTAATGCTGTGACCCTTTAATACAGTTCCTCATGTTTTGGTGACCCCCATAAAATTATTTTTGTTGCTACTTCATAACTGTAATTTTGCTACTGTTATGAATTTTAATGTAAATATCTGATATGTGTTTTCTGATGGTCTTAGGCGATCCCTGTGAAAGGGTTGTTTGACCCCCAAAGGGGTCACGACCCACAGGTTGAGAACCACTGGCCTATAATGATATAAATTTCCCTCTTATTACTGCTTTTGCTGATGTACTATACTTTTTAGTTGCTCTTTTAATCCTATAGAATTTTGGTAATTCTATGACTTGTAAATTATTTTAAAGCCTCTTTTTTGGAGGGAAAAAATTACTCTGATAAAAAGGTTAATAAGGAAGAGATTAAATACTTGGCCAAAGATGAATGTTTTGGATGTCCAGGGTACATGAAAAGGTTTTTGTATGTGTGAGTGTCCCTCAGTGTGAAAGAGGATGACATTCATTCATCCATTCAACAGAACTTTCCTCTACTGCAGACACAGCAGGGAACGAGAAAACAAGGTTCCTCCCCTCAAGAAGCTTCTACTTTAATGAACAATTAACATAAAATGTATGAATAAATAAAAGGAATAATAGAGTCCAACGAGGGGAGACAGGGGATGACTCTCTGAGTACTCCTTAGATGAGTACTCAGAGAAGCCTTACCTAAGAAGATGACCTTTGAGATGAGATGTGAATGACAACAAGAAGCAACTGTGTGAAGATCTGACAGAAGAGAATGAAGCACAGAATGAACCCCTAGAGAAAAGGGCCTAAGGCAGAAAGAAGCTTGGCATGCTGGAAGGGGAAAATGAACACTGGTGTAGATGGTTCAGAATGAAGAAGGAAAGAGTGGTATGAGGTAAAGTTGCAAAGATGGGGACACTGTACTTCATCCTGATGGAATGGGCAGTCAGGGAGAATTTGAATAGAGAAATTACCTCTTCAGACTTTGGTTTGCCCACATATTCCTACTGTAGAAATTTCAGATCCATCTAACCTGGGGTTTACTGTAGTACCTTCTGATTTTCCTCACACGTATTTTCCCTTCTTTCCTAGTTACCAGAAAGCTCTGCTTGTGCTACCCTAAGTGGCTCCAAATATACATCTTTAAAAATACTGGCTTAAAGAAAACTATGGAAACACTGTGCAAAAGCTCCTCGTTTAAAGCAATACCAGTAACAACAAAAAGTTATTTAACTAATGTGTCAACTTACACATTTTAAAATTCCCTACCCTCTTTTATGTAATTATAGAGAAATCATATTTTCTCCCATAAGAACTTCTATATAGAAGGTAAACCTCACATAAAATAAAATAAATCAAGCCCATTTAGTATGACTACAAAAAAAATCTGACCCCTCTAATTTGTATGAATATTTCCAGCGAGTGCTTACACGTCCTGGTTGATTTCCTCCGTTCTTGCTCTGGACTGCTGCCTCTAGCTCCTCCCCGTCTCTTTCGGATAACTCTCCTTGTCATTTAACACTCTTCCTTTTGTTTGCCTTAAAACATGGATGTAGCTCCTCCCTTCATTCCTAAGACAAGGCTACTAAAGGCTAAAACCAAGTGGTGGTGGATAATAAACCTAAAACTTGAAGACAGGAGTATTATAAAGTCTTGTTAATTCAGATGAGGACAGTTTGGCTTAAAATGGGATGTCACTGCCCCCTGACATCCCATTTTCTGTCCTCTGTCACAGAAAGCTCCTTCTGGACTGTTGCTCATCATGGGTCTAGACTATTGTCACATTGATAAAGCTCTCTCCTTATTTTTCTCATTCAGTCTTTTCCACCACAATGCCAGGTTTTTTGTTTCATGGCCTGCCAAGGAAATCTGCAATGCTTTTTAGCATCCTTGATATGGGCTGAATTGTGTCCCCTCCAAAAAAAAAATTCATGTGTTGAAGTCCTAACCCCCAGTACCTCATAATGTGATTGTATTTGGATATATGGCAAGAGGAAGTTAAGTTGAAATGAGACCATTAGAGTGGTATCCAATTATGACTGGTGTCCCTATAAGATGATGAAGTTTGGGGACAGACTTACACAGAAGGAGAATGCCATGTAAACTTGAAGACAGCCGTCTACAGGACAAGGGGAGAGGTCTCAGAAGGAAACAACTCTGCCAAAACATAGATGTTAGACTTCCAGGCTCCAGAACTGTGAGAAAATAAATTTCTGTTTTTAAGCCACCTGGTCTGTGGCACTTCATTATAGCAGTCCTAGGAGACCAATACGACCCCCATCTCCTTCCCATATGTTTGCCAATGTTGTCCAGAGTTGCACTCTCCCTCAGTAAGCATTCCTTTGGGTTATCACAGCCTGCGGTGTTTGAGTACATTATCTCTATTCATGGCCAAATTAGCTAATACCAAATAGATATTTGAATGGAAGTAGTAGGACCAAAAGGACTCCCTAACTGATCCTTTGCAGAAAAGGAAGATGCTGCCTTAAGACTTACACATCTTCAAGAAAATTGCTGGCATTCTTAGAGCAGCCAGATTGCCTCCTGTTTCTAGCCATCACTGTCTCAGAAGTGTTGTCGTTTGGTTGCATGGTACTCCAGAGATTTCCTAGGCTCGAGTCAATGTTCTTCTTGAACTCTAAAAGCCCCCATTTACAAATACTGATGTCGTTGGTGTGATGGTCAGCATAGAGCTTTTCACACCTTGCTGGCAGTGTCCTTCAAGACTGCCAGTCAGCCCAAGCAAAGTCATGGCCAAGCAGGATGCCAGAGAAAGACTCATAATGCACGGTTGCATTCTCTGCTTTATCAGCGTATGCACCACATGGACCAGCCCTGATACTATGCTCATCCAGCTGGCCAGTCTAATTCCATGCCTTTATGAAAGCCTTCTGGAAATACTTCTGTGCTCAACCCTATGCTGAACGCTTCAGATGTTACCCCATTGGTTCTCAGCACCACCCTAAGACAGAGGAGTGACTCCATTTTACAGATGAGCAAATGGAAGTTTGGAGAAGTTCAGCGGCTTACCCAAAGTCACAGGTAGTAAAAGGTAGTGCTGGGCTCATGTACCGAAGTTCATGTATTACTGAAGCCCTAGCTGTTCACCTTTCTGTAAAGTTTAATTGTAAGCTTTTCTAGATTTCTTCAGTCTTCACTCATCACTCACTCCTCTCAAATCCTCTATCAAATGTTGCTGTAACCACTCAGCATCAAATTGTGGCTCACTGTGAACTGTGTTTATTTACTGTGTGCTAGTCTGGGGTCCCCAGTTATAACTCTTCTGTGATAGAAATAGCATGTACAGCTAACCGCATGCACTCCTGCATAGTTTTGCACTTAGTGGAAATTCAAAGCTTGTGATTTCCTAGGAGCTCAGGGAAATCTTTTGGAATTTCCCTTTGGAATCTCTCATAATCACGAACCCCAAACAAGGGGTCCTTTGGTAGAAATGACTTGAGAAGCAATATAATGCAGAGTTAAATGTTGTGGCCTAATACTCAGAATATCACAATTCTGGTCTCAACCCTTAACTCTTGCTAGATCTCTGGCCCTGGTTGATTTAGTTTAACTCCTTTGTTTCCTCATCTGTAAAATGGGATGGTAAATGTCACCTCATTGACTCACTGTGAGAAATGGGGTGGGAATAGGCCTGAAGATGCTTCATAAACCACGAAATGCTATTTGTATGCAAGAGATTATGTTCGTCAGCATTTGTAGCTTTATCATCAATACTGACCAACAATGAATGACATGTCTCAGTGATCTTATTTTCTCCGTGGAAAAAAAATGTGGTGGTCTACAAAGTTTCTTCTTGTTTTAACACTCCATGAATGTCTCCTTATGGGGATGGTGGGAATGTGTGGGATTGGCCGTGGTGGCTGTGTGGGCAAGACCTTCCAAAGTGAGAACGGATGGCTTACACTCAAAGGGCTTATCACTCACATCCCACTTGCTAGCAACAGGACCACATCTCACGTGGGGGCTGTCTGTGTCTTTGGGGAGAGGTGGTGTGGTTATATGAATCACGCTGTTACCAGTGCAGATGGAGAAATGCCACTGTCCATGAGTTTACGGTTCGAATGACTTTTTTCTGTACCACATATATCTACTCGTATGTTAACTTACAACTGTGTGCCCCAAAGAGAAAAAAAAATTGAAGATAAATATTTTCTCACATTTCTTTCTTTCAAAGTATATATTTTTTTCCAAGATATCTTCTCTATACCTCAGATCACGAATTTCTTGGTATTTCTCTCTTCTGACAAAAAAGAACAAAATCAGAAACAAAAATAAATGTGTGAATGAGGGCCATGTACAACAGAGATGGAGATGGAACGAGTGTATTCACAAACTGACTGATAATGCAATTTTATTTAGTATAACAAAAGCTCTGAGAGTGCTAAAAGGGTCTGGGGATGTCCCCCAATAGTGTTAAGTACAAACATAAAAGTGTTTATGACTCTGTGTCCCTTGACCTTGTTGCAACCTCACATGTTGAATAAATTGAAGCCAAGTAGGCCATGAGATCATGGAGGTTTGGCCCCTTCTCTAGGAATAGTGACAGTCCTAAAACATAATTTTAGTACTAACATGCTTTGGAAATAAAAGTCTATTTTCTTTAGAGAGAATAGTTCTTACCTATTTACAAATGCCTAATTTCACCTTAGATCCCCAGAGATGCAGAAGCTAAATGGAAAGGTCCGAAGAACTGAAATGACTTTGGGGACCACAGCCCTCATAAGTACCAGTTATATTCTGAGTTATCTCTGAAACAGATTATTTCACAGATTATTCCATTTGTTGCCCCCAAAATGCAATGGCTTCAAAACATCTATGGAAAATAGTTGACATTCCTTGGTCTGGATCCCAAGATCCTCCATCATTTGTCTCCAAACTGTCTTTCTGTTCACATCCCCTACTCTAATCCCCCAGGTATCCTGTATTTTGGGCCATACAAGTCACCTGTCATTTTTTTTCCAACCATTCAAGAAATTTCACACTTTATCTCCAGTGTTCCCCCAGCTTGGAAGAATCTTCTAGGTATTGAAATCCTTTTCATTTGTTAAGTCCCCATTGAAATGCCACTTTTTCAACATTGCTCTTGAATTCCCATATGGAATATTCACCCCATGTTTAATAGTTCATTATTTATACCATTATTATTTCACTTTGACTTGCTTAGAAGTTATGAAGTATCTGTCTCTCCTCCTGCCTTTTTGTGAAAATAAAATTTTGATGAAGTAGGTTGAGATCATTCATTTACTCATTTATCCATTGAACAACAACAAAAATGAATTGATCCATGTTAATAAACTCATGTTTCTGTATTTTGCTTAACTTCTATCAAAGACATATGTGCAACAGCTGTCTTCCTGTTTTGATCATAAACAACTTCAGGACAAAAATTCGTATGTTACTCAGTTTCACATTCCTTAGCTCCTTCAAGTGGTGGATGCTTCATAAACATGCACTGGATGGATGGATGGATTAATCAGACAACAGCAGAAACTGATGGAATAAATTATAAATCCAGAGTATTATCTTTATCCTGCCTTAACACACTGGTTTTCCTTGGAATCACTGCAGTGTGTACAAATATCCGTTACGTTTGTTAATAGTTTTGTGTGCTCCATAGTCCTTCATTTGGGGAACTGCCTCTTACTCATTCCATAATAACCTGCTTGGTCATGAGGCTCAGAAGGACTTACTCCCAAATTTTGGCCGACAATCTGGACCTAACAGAGTATCCCATTCACTGGAGTGCAGGGGATTAGGTTAGGGGTAGAAACAAGATTCAAGCTGCAATAATGAGACTTTTCCCAAGACATTCAACCAAGTCAGTGGGGGAGAATGTGAGTATAAAGTTATGTGAGCTGCAGCTACAGCAGCCTTTGTTTTCACCATCAGAGGAAGAACTTATGTAAGAACTAAGACAGGCTGAAATTAAAAAAATGAAATTCAGGGATACGAAGAGAGGAAAAACTTGCAGACATTGTTTTGGAATCATGAAATCTAGCCAAGTCTGCAGCCCACTTTTCAGAACGTGAGGAAATAAATTACCTTATTAATTTTTTATAGTAGTTAATATTCAATTACTGTTGCTTTGAAGCATAAGAACTATAACGAATACAGGAGGATCTAAAGAAAATGTCCCAATATTATAACTTTTATAATGAACATTTGCATCTCTGAGAAAAACCACTGCAATCAATTAGAAATTTAGTCAGCTACTAGGATGTAGGGGTAAAATACCCCCATAATTGATATATTCAAAAATTTGTATCTCCTTGCCTTCTTCTCCTGACCCACTTCAAGTCTTTTTACAAAAACGTTCTTTTTTTGCTTTTATCCCACTTTTACTAAGAAATCAGTGACATACTGCATTGTATTACATAATGATTTGTTCTATGTTTGTTTTATAAAATGATCACCACATTAAATTTAGTTAACATTTATCACTTCACGTAGATACAGTTTTTTAAACTGCAAGGTTCTGTAAGTCTTTTTTTTTTTTAATTCATTTTTATTGTTAGACTTATTGGGTGTAAGTCTTTCATAATGAAATCTCTCATTTCTTTCCCAAACTGCTTCCTCTCCATAGCCACTCCTGTGACACAAGTCACCCTTCTCTCTCACCTCCACTCCAGTAGAGCCTCCCAACTCTACTCTTGTCCTCTACTCTCTTCACACTTGGTACCTGCCCAAGGCCAGGATGATTTTTCTGAAACAGAGTAAGTATTTTGCCAATCCTTTACTGGAAACACGGTCTCGCATTACTCTCAAAAAAAAAAAAAAGAAGTTCAAATCCTTCAGCCTAATTTACAGAGTCTACTTTTCTATACATCCTTTTCTCTTTCTCTTTCAATTCTCTTACCCCACCTTCCTTCAGCCACACTGACATTTTTTGAAAATTCCTTGAGTATGTCATACTCTTTCTTCATTCTAGGACTTTGCATATTCTGTTCTCTTTGCCTGGATGCCCTTCCATATCATTTATTCTCTGAAATAGTTTCTACTCCTTTGTAGTGGGTTGAATAATGTCCTTCCAAAACCCAATGCCACCTGGAACCTTAGAATAAAACCTGATTTGTAAATAGGATCTTTGCAGAATGACTAAGATAAGAATTGAGAGGAGATTTGTACTGGATTAGGATGGGCCCTAAATCCAGTGAGAACATCCTTGTAAGATACAGAAAAGGACTTAAAAAGACGCAAGGAAGACAATGTGAAGATCGCATCAGAGACTGCAGTGATGCGTTTACCAGCCAAGGGATGCCAAGGGTTGCCTGTGACCCCTGGAAGCTAGGACAGTTTCTCCCTCAGGCTCCAGAACAAACCGACCCTCTAGACAACTTGATTTCAGATTTCCAGGCTCCTGAACTATGAGATTACATTTCTGTTGTTTTAAGTTACCCATCTTGTGGGACTCTGTTACAGTAACCCTAGTTTGGGTATCATTCTATACATACTTCCTTTGGGAAGCCTTCCCTTATACCACTAGTATGAATCAAATATGTCTTTAATATATTACCCTAGAATTCTCTGTTTTCCTCCTCATTATATTTCAATTCCCTGTTTGTCTGCCTTCCAGTAGGCTGTACTAAATAGTCTTTCACAGCTGGGTACCCAGGACCAATCACAAAGGCCAGCATGTGACAGGTTTCCATAAGCATCCTTGGATTGATTTATTGTATCTTATTCCCCTCTATCCTTTTGGCACCTAGTAAAGAGGCTGCTACATAACAAACACTCAGTAAATGTTTACTCAGTGATGGCGGCTGTCAGTTGGCTGCTTTATTAGCACTGGCACAGCCCATTGACCATGGCTCTCACTGATCTTTTTCCCCACTAACGAGGGGAGAGCTTGCCCAGCAGGGGTCCCATTTGGTAGGCCCTTCAAAATTCCACAAGGTTTTCTCACGCGTAACTGCAAGTGATTGTCCAAAATCCCTGGGAAGCATGTTGAACAGGTGTTATCTCCAATTCCAGAGAGAGGGAGCCAAATTTTATGACTAGACAGTCACAAAAGAACTGAGAAGTTCTGATCCCGTATTCATCATTCCTGCCACTGTATCCTAAAACCCTAATTAATATTGGGACAAAAACATCTCAATCCTTCAATTATCCATTGAAACAAAACACCTTAGTTATTTTTGTGATATGTAAAGAGCAAGCTGTTGGGAGAATTGAAGCAAGGTAACAGAGAGCACGGTGGGCAGTGGGGTTCTGAGGGCATAGTGCCTGGAGAATGTGAAGCAATGGCGGAGAGTCTTCCTGGTCATTTCCAAATGTGTCCTGCTACCTCATTAGAAACATTATGAAGTCAGCAAGCTAGTACTTGATGTGAAAACTAAATGAGAAAAGTGGTAGAAGAAAGACTAGAGAAAGCACACTTGTTCTGAATAAAACGAGGAAATGAGATTGTGTGTCACAAAAGCCTTGGAGTCTGCCGATGCTGAGAGCAAGAGCAGCTGAGAGTGCAAAGCAGAGAACCTGGGAATGGGGAGGCAGGGAAAAGAGAAAAATGTTTCCTCTCCCAAAGTTTCCACTGGAGGAGTATTTGGAGGCTAGTCAAGCTTGAGATTTCCAGATTACTCCTGAGATAAATAAATGATGCTTGCTCTTTGTGTAGAACAATCTCTCTCTCTCTCTCTCTCTCTCTCTCTCTCTCTCTCTCACACACACACACACACACAGTTTCCATAGTATATTAGCTGAAAGAAGAAAAACTCCATTTCATTAGGAGGACTGAGACACAGAATGTGTTGAAGCAGCATACATTCACATACTCCTCGGGAATACAAGCTGTGAGGTAGGCTCATACAGGAAGAACAAAGGAGTCCCTGTGCATGCACACTCCGGGTGGTATACCATGTGGTTCAATGCACAGGCTCTACAGTTGCCCTGACTTGCTACAAATCTTGGACCTATTAATAGAATAGTATTCACTCATCTGTATAACCTTGGACAAGTTATTTCCTTTTGCCATGTCTCAGTAGCCTCCCCTGTAAAGTGGGGAGAAATCATATATGCAATTCATAGCATTGTGGTTAGAGTAAAAGGTATTATGGTACAAATATTGCACAGCACACAATATACACTCAATAAATATAAATCCTTATTTTTAATATGTATTTTATGTGGATTCAGCAATAAAATTAGAAAATCGCAAGAGAAATATACACAATAGTATAACACAATGAGCATATAGTTTACTCATTGCAGTATATTAAAGTATAGGATAGATACTCCGGGTGCCAAAAGTATATATGCACATTTTAAGAGATGTTATCTATGTATTACTTCTCAAAGTTGAATTGAATTACAGTAGCAATGTGTGGTATGATGTTCGCTCAAAAGATGGCGTTCGTCAAGTGAATGCTAACAGGCAGGACAATCAAAGAAAATCGCGGAGGCACGGTTGTTGCTCAAGGAGCGCAAGACCATTTTGAAGTGGTGTTTGAAATTTGAGAACATTGTCTGAGTTTCACCCATGTTCTCCTGACTTCACACTCCTTGACTTCTACCTATGGGGAACCTCAGAGGAGGCAGGGTACTGCAGAACTGAAACAGCACACACAAGCAATACAAGTGGACACTTGAGTCAACATAGCTCAAGCAGTAGTTTGCCTTAACGGCAGTGTCTGGACACTGATGGTCACCACTTTGAGCACCTCTTGTCATTGCAGTGTGACTTGCATTCATCTTTTTGTTGTGCATATATATTGAGTATTACAATTTTAATACAGTGTTTTCCTTTCTTAAAATATGTATACCTTTCTTTGGCACCTCTGTATATGCATACTAATATACAAAATAGTATACTAATAGTATATTACAATGTAATACAGTAAGTCTAACTGCTCAGACTATAGGGAAAGAAAGGCTGTGCTACTTACTGGCTTGGCGCTATTAGGCAATGATTTAATTTCTCAAAGTCTCATTTTCTTCTTTGGTAAGATAAGATGACAATAGCATCTTTTTGATAAGGCTGTTGTGTCAAACAAAGCTTTTACTTGATTACCTGGTACACAGAACAAAGTCTACACATGGCAGCTGTTTCCATTACAGTTGGGTTTCTCATACACTGGCTGTGAGAACTGACGGCTCCAGTAAAATACAACATGTACAACAGTAAAGTTTTTCATTCTAGGGGTCATTAGGAGGAAACGCTGATTTAATTCAGCCCTTTAAACAAACCAAGGAAATACCCTCACTGGAAGCAGATACTCAATCTTTAACTGCAGCATAAGGCATGTTTCTGTTGTGTGGATGTGTATGGTATATGGTGTGTGTTGTGTGGTGTATGTGTGTGTGGTGTGTGTTGTGTGTTTTGTGTGTGTGTATTTTCCTTATAGGTAGAAGGTGATAGCAGGTGTTCCCATGCCAGAATTTATTTGGAGAAAGAATGGAACTGAGGTTGTGCAAACCTCCATTATACCTTTGGGGTACTGTCCTTCATCAAGAGACCTCTTGGTCTCCTTCAGACACAGCTCAGTGGGTGCAGTCATGAGCCAGTGTGGTCACTGGAAGCCTGCACAACTTTGAAAAACTTTAAGAGGAAACCATGGCAACAGAAGAAGAATGAAACGCTTCACAAAATTTAGCGTTCAGTTAGATCTAAAAACATAAATCCAATATGAACCAGCATATCTTAGCATCAGGGTCTGACAACTGAGGTCCCACCTTCAAGGCAAGAAGGTGTTCACATGGATGCCCTTGGTAGTAGCCTGAAAGCTATGCTGAGAGTAAGAGGTGAGGGCAGACGAGCAGCGCTTATTAACCACGTGTGTATCAGGCACTGCGCTGAGTACTTCTCTCCATTCGATCCCTACTGTAAGGCTCTGAGTAGTAACAGCGTGGGTATTTCTGATCAGACGTTTGGATGCAGGTAGGCTGCAGTGCCAGTCTCAGCTCCCCTAACCTTCCAGCCGTGTGCATCTGGTCACAGCGAAGCCCCATTTTATCATGGGGCTAGCACGTCGGACTTCCGGGGCTCGTCTCAGGCTTGTGTAAAGGAACGCGTGTAAAGATCCCAGCACGATGCCTGCTACATAGTAACTGGTCAATAAAAGGAAGTTAAAACACTTGTTGTTATCCTCATTTTAAAGAAAAAGAAATTATGGCTTATAGGAGGGCAAAAACTGGCTACAAGTAGAAATCTTAATTAATGGAGAATTTGGTAAGATGATAGGAAACCCATGTTCTTTATAGGCACTGCCAAGTTTCTCAGTTCTCCATCCACAAGCTTGCTCATGGAGAATCTCCTCAAGAGCTCGCACACCCTCTCCTCAAGCTGTCACACCTCACATCCATCCTCCTGCTGTAGCTGACATGAATCACTGCCATATGTGTAATATTTACCATGTGGCTGGTTTTGTACTCAACTTCTTATATACGATATTTTACTTTATTTCATTAAAAACCTATGAGGTAGATATTCTTTTTGACAATTGAGGATGAGGTAAATCAGGCCCTGAGAAAAAACAAATAACTTGCCCAAGTTCTCATAAAATAAGAATAGTAGCAAGCAAGGATTTGAACTCGGTTTATCAAACTTCAAAGCCTATGCTTTTAACACATTACTCCCAACATTAACCTGTAGCTTCTGCTGTAATAGTTCCCCTCGGATCCTCTAATATCGAAATAAAATTCAAATATAAGAATGAACACTGAGTGTCCTTTGTAGGATCCATGGCCTCAGTAAATACAGGCTGGACAAACGGGAAACATATGTCACCACGAGTCACTGCTTTGGCACTGAAAACATGGCACTCTCTTCTGAGTCTTGCTGTAGCCTCAGAACTTATTCAACAGAGGTTCAGGGAACTGTGATCAGTCAGAGTTAATAAACAGGATGCATATTTTTCTTCTTGCAATCTCAGATCTATTTCAACAGGCTCCTTTTATACAAGGCATTCATATCCTGGAAAGTTACTTTCCTGAGATGTTCCCCAAAATAGTGTCATTGTCTATAACAGTGATGTTGTTTTGCTCATTTATTAATAAGTGTATTATTATGAATAAAATTGTTTTATACGTGTAACTATAAAAATCCCGCTTCTATGCATTTCTACATGCTATACTATTGTCTTTCTTTAGCATGGCGTGTGGGTGTAACTGCACGTGTACGGGTTCATATATGAGTAAATGCATGTTTAAATTTGTTTTAGGTTCCTTAGGTGAAAAGAATTAGGACTCTGAGTTAGGAAATGATTGAGTTGTATGTTAGTGCTTGACACTGAAGCAGATCTGGGTGAAATGAAGTTAGTGACATTATTCTCTAAGCAATTTTCACTGCATGGCTCCTTCTCTTTCTCGGTACCAGCCATGTCTCTGTTCACTGGCCATCGTCCTATTCCTCTCTCTCCATCCTTCACTTTTGGTGACACCACCATCATGCCTATGAGAATGATTTCACACGCTCATGATGCCACAAACGGGATGCCATTTGTAACAGCTAAAAACCTGCAGGTCTCGTGCCTATAAGTACAGAGCCCCAGAGATGTGAAATGCAGGCAGAGGTTTGGGTTAGGAATCCTTGGGGACCATGACATATTACTGTTGAACTGTCCTCCACAGAGCCTGGCAGTGGTTGCACATAGTAGGCCTTCAGCGAGTATTTACCCAACTAAACTGACCTGAATTACTTCATTAATTATAAATTCATCTACTCTCCCAGGACTTGCAAAACCTTATTGTTTCCTAATTCCAAAGAAATTTTCAAAATATTTCCAACAGAAAATTAAGGACATCTCCCCAAATATTTGGCACTATTTAGTATCTTGAGCCACATGAATTGAAAAGGCTTCCTGTTGGCTCCTAGGTTAAAAAAAGAAAAGTAAATCCTTTCTTTCTTAGCAAGCAGTCCACTGTGAGCTGTCAAAGAATGAGGCTGCTATTTGGGGGAAGGCTCCAGTGAGTTGTAAAGATGTTCAGGTGACTGCGTAAACAGATGCTACTTGACAACCTTGCCCACACGGGAGAGCTGCCTTCGAAGCACATTATTGCGTGGTCAGACCTTCCCAGAAGCAGCGTGGCTGCGGCAAGAGTCAGGTTTTGAACCTTGTGATTCCATCCAGGAGGACTGCTGGGAGATCGGGCTTTGGACTGAAGGTTTAGGGGGATCCTAAGTCTTCCCTGGAGTCCTGACCAAGACAGGCTGAGCTGATCTTCAGAGCTCCCTTAACTCATTTCCTGAGGTTTCAATACAGCTCACAAACTTTGCCCCGCCCATTTCCTGGCTTTTGACCCTACTGATTTAAGTGAATTTTTTAAAAATTAAAAACAAGCTGTATTTCCTAATACTAAAGTATTTTTTCATTGTCATAAAATTAGAAAATAGTACAATTGAAAGGACAAAAAAGCTCATAATCTCACCAAACACTCACACACATTTGTGTACATGCTGCATACTAGCATTTTATGTATTAATATAAGGTTAATATGAATAAACATATATATATTAATCTTCAATATCATCTTAAAATAGATAGAAAATATACTGTAACTAAGGTGGCTCATCTCCTTTTTGCTGGTATGTAGTTTATTTTCAATTTAATCAGAGAGTTGATGATCAATCAAAAGAGTCAAGGAGGCGTCTCCGTTGAAAGAATCTGAGGTGGCCAGACAGACATCTGGGAGGAGAGGTCCTGCCCAAAAGTGTTCACATCGCAGTCCTTCTTGTAAGCACTGGTTCTTTCTAAGACACTGCTCCTTTATTCCAACTGATTCATTACCTTTAACAAAAGATTCAAGAAGATTCTACAAGGGTATTTCCAACTCAGAAGTTGCTAAGACTTCTCTTAATTTTTCTTCACCTGAGAATAATTTTCTTTTGCCTTCATTCCTGTAGAACGTTCTTGTTGAATACGGATACAATTCCTTTCCAATGCAGTCCCATACGTGCAGAATGTAGACAGAGACACGTACCCATTTCTCTACATAAGAAAAACCGAAAAACAACAGAATTGCTTGCCATTTGAAGTTTACTTATAATTCAGGGTCCACTTGGTTGATTAATATCTATCTAATGTATGTACATGAGGGCTGTCTGGAAAAAAATCCAGCCATAAATGCCTCTATTTTTCATATTATGTGGCTGGAAACTTTCTGGACAGCCCTCATATACACACATACATAATCTCACACACATATATATTTCACACACAAATATTACATATGTATACATTCAAAGAGAAGGAGGATGAGAGTAGGTTAATACAATTATAGTAATATAGAGACAGGCTATTCTATACGTATCTCAATGTATGTATATAACGCACATACATATATACTAGCCTTCCATTCTCTCTGCATGTTCTGTTTCCTAGTCAGTTTCAATACACTATTTTATGTCTATTTTATCCTGCCATCTACCCCTGCAACACTGTGAGACTAGCTCTCGTGACGTGGCTGGATCCCATGGACACTTTTTAGTCTCCAGTGATGGCAGCCTCTTTCTTAAAGTATCTTAATGTTTCCTAATTTCCTTCTTCCATTTCAAGATGCTTTTTCTAAGTTCTTTTTGGGCTCATGTGCCTTGGCCTAATCTTTAAAATTTGGCGTTGTTCAAGGCTAAGTGGTATGTACCGTGCTCTTCTCCCTCAATAATCTCTTCATGAGAAAGATCCATCTTCTCTACCTTGATGCCTCTCAAGTGTGTATTTCCTTCCGGATCTTTTTTTCAAAGGTCAGACCTGCATATCTAACTCCCTATTCAAATTTCCATTTGGATGTCTCACATTCTCATTACAGTCACACTGAGCTCATACACTTTGTGCTGGCAATACTTCAACTCACTCCCTCTCCTTATCTCAAAGTCACCTCCGCCTAAGTTATCCCAGACTCTTCTCTTGCTCCACTGTCCGTAAACCTCACACATCCCTCCAGCACCCCTTGGTTCCAGGTGCTGTCATCTCCCCCTGGACTACTGCAGGTCATCTTCTAACTGGTCACCAATCCATTCTCTACATAGCAGCAGGAGTCATCTTCCCTAAAAGCACATCTGCTCTTGTCACTCTAGTTTCTGAAATGCTTCCCCCATTTTGTCCCCTAACCCTATTTCAAGTTAATTCCTTACTCATTTGTAGTTACACTTCAAAACATCAAAAAATTCTTTCCTGACCACCCAGTCTAGTCTAGTCCTCGTTATTTAATGTCTCTCTCTCCAATTAGAACCAGTTTAATGAAAAAGAATCATGTCTGTTTATTTTTCTGCTCTACGTCTGCCCAGTATTTGGAGCATGGCATACACCAGTAAATGATTGTAAAATTATTTTGCTGCTCCCTCTAATTCTCTGCCTGGGTATCTTCAGGTAGCCAATCCTTCTGGTTTATTAAGACTAATTTGGAAAGCCTTCTTGTTGTTCCCAGATGCCCCACCACTGTCCTTCTGTGATTCTCTTTATATTCCTATTTTGTAAGTTAAATGATTTTCAGAATACCTGACATTAGAATCTAACATCTTTTCACTTCACCTTAGTCTTCTTCTTGGCCCTAGGCAGTGAAATTCTAGATAATTCTCAAGGTCCCTAGCTCATAGAACCTCCCTGTTTAACATCTTATATGGTCACAGGCAATAAAATTACCAGGTTCAAGTTTTGCCTACTTTCTTGTACCTTTCCCCATTTTGGGTAGAAATTCTAATGCTATTTTTAGGGATAAAAGTGGAATGAAAAGGAAGAGTAAAAAATAGTCTTGCCTGGCATAATGAGAACAGCCTGGGTTTTTAACATGCTTCAGATCTCCATGAATCAGGAGGCATTTGCAGTTGCATGAGTGAAAATGTCAGGGAATGATTTTGAAAGGCCCCGTCTGAGGGTGAAATGTTTCTGTGTCTGAAATCCATTTTTCTGAGCAAACTATGCTAGTCATAAAAGCTAAGAGGTTTTCATTTCTATAATTTTATCAATTTTTCAGGAAGAAGTAGAAAAATCCAAGCTTATAAATTTGAACCTTCACAGTTCAGCAAGAAATATATTTTAAATAATAGTTCCAACTGGTCTGACAAAAAAACATAAAACAAAAACACATGTACAGAAAACCTGACAAGTATGTGTCAGGTGTCTCATGAAGCTTCATCTAGGCTCTTGGCGCATAACTCCAACAGTCTTGAAATTAGGTCATGTTGTATAGCATCTCTAAGCTCCTTTGTTTTCTAGATTCCTAAAAACAGCAAAAGATTCAGTGTACTCACTGAATTATTTCAACAAGTCCTTATTTAGCAGCTTCTACGTGTTAAGGAATTTTCTAGAAGGTAGGTAAACAGCAAACGAATCACAAAAAACATCTTTGCCTTCATGGAGGGAGGCTGACAACAAACAAACAAACAGGTAATTAGGAAATAAAGAACATTTAATATTTATAAGTAGAGGAAAACAAAGCTAGGGATTGTGGTCAAAAGCCTCTAGAGTGGGAGGAAACTGAATTACATTTTATAATAATCTGAAAAGTCTTCACTGAAATATTATCATCTGAGCAAAGGTCTGAAGGGAGTGAAGTAGGAAAAAGTATGTCCTATGAAAGACTTTGCATGTGAAATTGGAGGATGCTTTACAAAATAATGGGGCAGTACTTTTAAAATCTCAAGGTCTTCAAAGACATCAAAAGCCTACAGAATTGTCACAGATAGGAGGAGACTAAGGACACATGAAAACTAAATACAATCTGGTAACCTCAGCTGGATCCTGGAACAGAAACCAGGGACTCGATGGATGAACTAACTGGTGAAATCTAAATAAAATCTGCCGTTGAGTTACAGTATTACACCACTATTAACTTCTTAGTTCTGATCACTGCACCATGCTTTTGTAAGATATTAATATTAAGGTAGTTGGGTGAAGAGTGTACGGGAACTTGGCAGTAGTTTTGTAACTCTTCTCTAAGTCTACAACTCGGACAATTCAGTTCACGAACTCATCCTAGAAAACGTGCTACATCCCTCACTGCTGAATATCACTACAGTCACCTTCCAAGTACTCCCCTTGGGAAGCTGTGCACTGATGCCAGTGCTTAGTCCACCCTTTGAAACAATTGTGGAACTCTTTTTCTGAAAAGGTCATCAAAGCTGTCATTGTGCTCAAAATTTGAAATTCAGTTCACAAACTTGCCACCGTGCATTTACGTTGGCAGCACTGTTTAAGTAATGGCACCTTACCAGGTTGTGTGTACAATACTGCCTACACAAGCACACGGTGGCAAGTTTGGGAACCAATTGTCAGATTTTGGGCTTGACAACAGCTCTGAGGGCCATTCCAGAAAAAGAGTTCCACAAATGCTTTCAAGTGTGAACTAGGCGCTGGCATCAGTGCACAGCGTCCCAAGGGGAGTACTTTGGAGGTGACTGTAGTGATATTCAGCAGTGAGATGTGGAGCACTTTTTCTAGGATGAGTTTGTGAAATTCATTGTCCAACCTCATATAATTATCTCATAATACAAAGTAAAACTAAGTGCATATACTGTGGAAAAAGTCTTCAGAAGAGGGGGAATAGCTAGTGCAAAGGTTTCTAGCATGTCAGAAAAAAGAATCAAAGACAAGTTGTGGCTGGGGCTGAGTGAGCAGTGGGGTAGACAAGCAAGACGTATAATGGGGGCAGGAATGCACAGAGGCTCTCAGACCACTGTAAGAACTTTAAGTTTACTCTACGTTACATGGAATATTTTGAGCAAAGAAATGTCATCTCACTGAGACTTTAAAGAGAATCATCCTGGCTGCTGGGTGGTTAGGCTAATCCAGAAACCCAGAGTGGGAAACTGATGGTGGCTGGGATCAGGGCACAGCACTGGAGGTACATTACTGAATTGATAGGCTATCAATTCTGTCCATTGGACTGAAAGTAGAGCCCATAGTTGTCAGTAAAACTGTAACATTTGTGACACTCCATTTTCAATTCCCCCCTCTATAAAATGGGGGAGGGCATTGATGTATATGATCGCCTTTTAGAATTCTTCTAGTTCTCAGGGAAGAGGTAGGCATAATACACCTTTTCCTCTTGTAATGGAGAAAATTAATATGATCTATTAAGAACTTGGTATTTCTCCTTTACTAGGAAATGTTTAAAGGCTACCAGTAAAAGAGAAATATACACACGAAGGAACAAACAACTAATTTTGACTGGTATTAACCCATCAGAGGGAGAAAGGAATTTGGGTATGAGGCTTTCATGGTGCTCCACCTCCTCCTCCCATCCCACAAGCTCTCCATGAGTTGTACCCATGGAATGTACCACTAGGCTACTCCTTTAGAAAGATCTAGAACACCTCCGGCCCCACCATAGCTGCTGAGGGAGAACATGCTCTTCTCAGACAGTTCCAGCAGTGACTGCAGCGGGTGGGTTGCCAGGGTCTGGCCATTTCTGCTGCAAGTGGGACTTCTCCAGAGGGTCATATTCACTAGGGCACTCTCTGCTGGGCTGGCTGAGACTTTGGTCAGATCTACTCATGGTCTGAGGCCCAATAGTGTTCCTTCTTCGCTTTTGTTTCCCAGGTATCACATGTGCGCTTTAGTTTGAAGACTAACATTCAATCCTGCCTCCTCCCCATCCTGTCTTTCATGAGTACACTCCATTCCTATAAGACCTCTTGCACTCCTAACTCAGTTTCAGTGTCTTCTTCCTGGAAGACGTCACTAAAACACTGGGCTTATCCTTAAAATCAGTCCTATTTTACCTCTATTCAGCTGTCTTTTTCATTATTTTGTGCTCATCATGTTACATAATTTCTGGCCCATCTAGGTACCTGATAAATGCTTGGGTAGTTAGATCCAGGGTATTTGAGTCCTAGTCCAGCTTTTCCACAACTCTTCTGGGTGACAGGGCAATGAGTGTTTTCCTCCTGGTTTTGGTTGTCTCATCTCACCCCTATGATAAGGGGGTGCAAGCAGACATCCTGAGTATCTCAGCCTGAAAGCACCAGATCCTCACAGAAGAGCCCCCTCTCTATACTCCTATACTCAAGACCAAACCTAGCACCTCCAAAGCATATCTGGTTTGACAACAGGCTAGTCCCCTCCCACTAACAACTGTGTTGAGTTATTTTCCTTGAGACAAATTTGGCAGCAAAGGCAGTGCTGGCAGAATTGCCAGGAATTAGTCACTGTGGAGATGAGTAGTGATAAGACAGAAAAGTCACAGTCACGCCTTCTACAACAGGGGTACTCAGATTGTTTTCTAAAAAGGGTCACACAGTAAATCCTCTAGACATGGTGGGCCACATATGGTTTCTGTTACATAGTCTTCATGAACTTTTACAAACTTTTTAAAATATAAAATCCATTCTTAAGCTTGAGGGCCATAAAAAACAGATGTGGACCCAATTTGGCCATGAGGCCATAGTTTGCCAACTCGGTTCTCAGTGACAGTCCTTTGTGGCTACAAAATATCTTGGGTGAACACCAAAACGAATGGGTATTGTGTCCTCTGCATTTGATGAAACTCATGGTGCCACCTGCACTGAGCCCTCAGCGGACAGGCCTCTGGTCAGTAGTACGTGGTTCTTGTCCCCGAAATCACCCTACCTGACTGGTGTCCAAACTAGCACCTTGGGAACTTCCCAGGAGTGCCTTAAGGGTTCATCAGGGGGAAAATCAGGTAAAAACTATGTCACCTGCTCAATCTGCACCAATTCAGAGAGCTGCTCTACACACTGAGCTTGTGAGTGTCCATTCTATAGAAGCTATTTTCCTGTCTTCCTCCCCTTCCTCCCTCCTTCCATTAAGTTTTGTGGAATCGAAAGGGGTTTTAAAAATAATTTTTCTTGCATCAAAAGCTTGTGAGAAAAGCAATTCCCCGAGGCAGTCATGATTCAAGAAAAAGCAAAATCTAGGGCACGTGGGTGGGTTCTGGAATCAGGCCTTCCTGGCTCTAATTCAGACGCTGTCCCTTCTGCACCTGTAACAATTCACCTGCTTTCCCCAAGGCTGACTTCTTCATCTCCTTTTGGGGATTATTATTCTTACCTCACAGCCTCTACATGAGGATTAAACAAGCCAATGCATGTCAATACATTTATTTGAATGTGTGACACACAGTGGCTACTTCTGTATCCCTTTGGTGACCTGTACTGTGTCCCAAAAGGTGCCCTCTCTAACTCACAACTATAGCATATGCATTTTATATGTATAGGCAAAGCTAAATACACAAGTGGTGAGAGACAGTGATTTGAACTCCCTTATCATTTACACCAGGCTTGTCCAGCCCATGGCCTGCAGGCCACCTGTGGCCCATAATGGCTTTGAATGCTGCCCAACACAAATCCGTAAACTTACGTAAAACATTACAGAAATTATGCCTCGATTTTTTTTTTTGTTTTTAGTTCATCAGCTATCGTTAGTGTTAGTCTATTTTATGTGTGTCCCAAGACAATTCTTCTTCCAATGTGGCCCAGGAAAGCCAAAAGTTTGGACACCCCTGCTCTACACATAGCTCCCCAAACTCCCATAAATCCCATATTCTCACGATTAGAAAAATTTGCAATTCTCTGCTACTTGTTGGAGGAGCAGGAGCACAGAGCACCACTCTCTCAGCATCCTCACTCCTCCCCTCTGCAACATAACTTGAACTTCATGAATTCTTTGGACGGTCTGGATGATGGATCTCTGCACCCAGTGAATGGGGTGTGTGATGGTTGGACCTGCTCCTCCAACATCATGATTCCTTTTCAGTCCTTCCATTGGAATTTCCTGAGGGTAATAGGAGATACTTTATGTAAAGTTCTTAACCCAGAACTGCACTCAATGAGGCACTTCAAAATTGGTCGTTAATATTTCTATTTTTCTCAAATTCTTCCATTGCCACAAATTTTCAGTCACTCATGATATCTAACAAACGAGACTGCCATCCATAAAGAGATCTAGGATGACTTCCCCCAACATAATCTAGAATGTGATGAGCAGTGAGCTTGTCAAGACTAAACATACTTTGTATTGAAGATGTCTCTTAAATATGTATTTTAATGCCATTTGATATGAGCGTAACTGTTAAATGAAAAAAGAAAATAAAATTACAGAACACCAAGGTTTTGCAACTCTATAAATGTACATTTCATGAGATGAAGACGGATGAATTTCAGTAGAAAAGAATGGTCAGCTTTAAATATACCATTTTAGGCAAGAAAGAGTCACCAGCAGCCACAATGAATTTAGTACCTTCTTGATGAGCACTGCAACATTTCTATGCTTATTTACCATTACAGAGTTTTCTAAGTATATATTCCTATCTGTAGCCTTGTGTTTAATTTTTAATTTGGACCATTAATATGTGCACCAGAGGGTGAATCTTAAATACTGCCTTTTAAACACCCTGTCCCATCTTTTCATGGTTAATTTCTCATGGCTGCCTGGGGCTCATTTGGGCTCTTATCTGGAATTAGCCCATTAGAATAGTGTGACTTTGGTGGTACTAACAACAGCCAGATACTATTCTGGTGTAGCTTCCCCCTTACAGACTTCTGATAGACGGTTGATCTTTTTGTTGCTTATTTTGCCCGAATTGGCTCCTACACAATGAGCTGTTTGCCTTTGCAGCCCTCGTGTACAACCTGTTAGCAATAAGTCAATCCTGCCTCTCTTGGCATTTCTGACCTGTAATGTATTGAGGTAAATTGATGACCAAGGCATTTTGTTTGACAACTGGAGTGAGACATGGGTCAACAAACTTAAATCCGTGTGTATGGCTGAGCTGATACTAATGAATATTAATTTGTCTACTTTATCTCCTCCTCATCTAGAGAGGTAAGTAGTGTTTCTGAGGAAGGACCTTTCCTATATCAAAAATTCAAAATAAAGCCTAAAAGCCATTGGGATTTCTTCTATCTGATAAAAGTCTAATCTAAACTGAGATAAACTCTCTGATCTACACCAAGTTAAAAACAAAACAGAACAAAATTTATGGGAATATTAGCTGTTTAGAACTATAATAATATTTCACATGTACAAAACAACCTTTCTTCTCTAAATAAATGCCAACCAGTTTCCACTTGGATTTTTTTCCCTTCACTTGTACAAACAGCTCCAATCCCACTCCCAAGAAGACTTATTGGGTCTGGCTCCAAAATCTACTGTGTACTATCAGCATCCTTCTCTATTCATGTCCATTGCTGCCATCTTAGTTTAAACCACCACTGTCCCTTACCTAGAACATTGCAATATCCTCTAACATTTCTCTCTGCTTCCTCTCTTGTACTTACAACTAATTTTCCATACAGAAGCCAATGTGATATTCTGAGTGTATAACTCATACTATTTTTCTCTAATTAATGTTTTCCAGTGAGGTCCCATTATAATTTCAATAACATTTATTAATAGACTACAAGGCTCTCTATGATTTGGCCTCTGCCAATTTCTTCAAAATGTCTTCGGTAACATTCTTTCTTTTGCCCACCATGCTTCAACCATTCCAACCTTTTCTCATCATCTGGCAACTCCAAAACTATTCCAATCACATAGCCTTTTACTAGAAATGCTCTCCAGTTATCTCCTCACATGGCTGCCTCTTTTTCATCATTCATATCTCATCTCAAAGATGTCTTAACCTAAATATTCAATCAGAAGTAGCACTCTTCACCCTAATCATTCTCTATCACTTAATGAAGAATGAGAAGCTGAATTATTGGACCCAGTTATTTGTTTTCCCTGCACCTTTTTCTTTCCATAGCTTCATCTTGGGGTAAAGTATCCATTTTTTCTCCTTGACTTTTGGCTTGTCCATATGATTTCCTTTGACCAGTGGTATATGGGTAAATGTGATAGCTCGCCAGTTCTAAACCCAGAACCTGAACAACCTCCCTAATTTTTGCTTGCTTGCTTGCTTGTACTTCTGTCATTGCATTGCAAGAAACATGTTTCAGATAGCCCTTTGGTTCACAGAAGATAAGGAACCTACCAAACAGATCCACCCCAGGTGACCTAGAGACATGACCAGCTACACCAGCCCCCACAGCCTGAAGCCAAGCCACCTATGTGAGCCTTGTCTGAATGAGCTGAACCCCAGATCAATCCTAAGTGGAAATAAATTCTCTGAAAGCTATTTAGTTTTGGAATGATTTGTTGCACATCTTTATTGTTGCAATAGGTTACTTATATGCTATATTTTTTCACAGTGCTTATTTTAAAATTTCTTTCATTTTTTTTTTTTTTACTTATTTATGGGTCTTTACCATTACTAGAATATAAGTTTCATAGGAACAGGAATCTCATCTGTCTTATTTTCCCTCAACCCATAATAAATAAACAGTGCCCGGCACATTAGTCACATACTAGATGTTCAATAAATCTTTGCAGAAAGAAGCAATGAACTGTGAAACAGTTTTACCGAAGGGCTTAATTAGCCATGTAGAAATGAGGTAGAACTGAAGAAATGCACATAGCATGGTAAACAGAATAATTGGAATGTAATGCTCTGAGGAAAGGTTAAAATCTATTGATCCCAATTTTCCTATTAACAGTTAGGCTTAGAATATCAAAGATATGAGATTATATAGAGGCAAAAGGTACAATGTTAGTAGAATGTGGAGGTGATTTCCAAGTAATTGATATCTTGTGATAAAAACCCTCAAAGCTAAACTTGAACAGAATTGAATTCTCAAAAAATAATAACTCTAAATCTAAAGGTTCCCAGTATCACCCTATCTCCCAAATGATGTAATACTGAGCATTTTGTGTGAGAACACACATCGGTTTCCAACTCAAACTAATTTAAACAACAGAGAAAATGAAATCGTCCATATTATTAAAATATCTGAAAGAAGGGGAGATTTCAGGAAGGGTATGAGTTTGCAATTCCAGAATAACACTGAGGACCTGTGTTCATTTTTTTCCTCTCTATTCTCCCCTTCCATAGTCACTGTCATCCTAGGGACACCACCCTCATTGTTACTAGGTGACTGCCATCAGCTTCCAAGACTACCCAATTCATGTTTACTGGGCCATGTCAAACTTTTCCTCTTTTTCTTTAACCTTTGAACATAAATCCAAGCTTCCCCTCTACCTTAACCAACACAGTCGTGGGACCACCCCCAAACCAATCATCATGGCCAATGGGATGCCATATGCTAATTGACTTATTTTTGGTAGTGCTACCATTCCTGGAGATACAGGTGAGTGGCCTCGCTCAAACCACTTAGCCTTTGGGCAGAGCGCAGCGGGGGCGGAGTCACAGGGCACTCCCACGTGCTAACCATCTTCCTCCCTTTCCTTGCATCTGCTCTTCTATGAACCTGACCTGCTGCTCCCACCTAATCTGGAACTCTCTTCAGTCCCTTCGGTTCCCCTCCCACCAGCTCCAGCATGTAACTTGTCTACAAACGACTTTTATGCTTATATGACCTTGATATCTAAGCTACCTTTAGGTAAAAGCTATAGTAAGTAAGCAGAGTAATATGCTCACCAAAGGTGTTCAAGTTCTAATCCCAAAACAGTAAACTGTTAAGTTACTTAGCAAAGGGGAGTTAAGGTTGCAGACAGAAATAAGGTTGCTAATTAGCTGACCTTGAGACGGGGAGATTATCTTGGCCTATGCAGGCAGGCCCAATGTAATCACAGGAGTCCCTATAAAGTAGGAGAGGGAGGCAGGAGAATGAGATGGAAGATGCCATGCTGTTGGCTTTGGAAGTCAAGGAATGAGGTAGCCTTTAGAAGACAGAAAAGGTAAGGAGACAGATTCTCCCCCGAGCCTTAGGAAGGAATTCTAGGCCTGCTGACAACTTGATTTTATCCCACGGAAACCTATTTTGGACTTCTGGCCTCTGAAATTGTGAGATAATAAATTTGTGTTGTTTGAAGCTACTAAGTTTGTTACACTTTGTTCCAGAAGCAATAGAAAACTAACAGAGAAGCAAACATACTTTAGTGTATTTTCTCTTGGGTCCTTGTAAGAGAACAGGCTTCCTAGAAGGAGAAGAACTGCCACCAAAACTAGAAGGAAACCAGTCAGATGACGACTCACCCTTGGACCGCTGCTTCTGAACCAACCATTGAACCTTGCCATTAAGCTCCCGCGAGGATCTCAGTCAGTCAGAAACTGGCTTTCTGGACCCGCTCTTGCTGCTGCTTCTTGCTTCAAGGCTGCACTTGATGTCAGGGGCCTTCTCTGCCCAGCATGGGCACTAGTCAGACACGTTGGCTCCAAATCATGGCCTTGCCTCTTGTAAGCTGGGTGGCCTTAAGGAGTCATCTAACCTTTCTGGACTCAGTTTCTCCAAAGGCAGCTAATGATACCTCATGCAGGGTAAATCTGTTTATGAGGGCTGCCAAAACGGAGTTCTACAAGCTGGATGGTTTCAACTACCACCATTTACTTTCTCATAGATGTGGAGTTGGAAATCGAAGTTCAAGGTGTCAGCAGGTCTGGTTTCTTCTGAGGTCTTCCTGTGTGCTCTATGGTCTTGTGTGTGTGTGTGTGTGTGTGTGTGTGTGTGTATGTGTGTGTGTGTGTGTGTGTGTGTGTGTGTGTGTGTGCCCGCACATTCCTGTATCACTGTATGTCCAAATTTCCTCTTCTTATAAAGATACCAGTCATATAGAATTAGGGTCCACCCTAGAGACCTCATTTTTCATTAATCACCTCTTTGGTATCTTCTCTTCCAAATATTGTCACATTCTGAGACACTGGAGGTGAGGACTTGAACATATAAATTTGGATCGAGGGCGGGGGGACACAATCAGCCCATAACAGAGGGATATTGAGAGTGAGAAGACAGGATCAACAGAAGCCCTTAGCAGTGCCTGGCTCACTGTAACGCTCGGCCTTTCCATTATTATCTTTCTTTTATGGTAAGACTTTTTCTTTTTTGTTAACCAACACAGATAGCTGTTAGCATCTGGGAAAGGGGTAAAAAATCAAATGTTAAGATTTCTGAACCTGAACCTCTTCAGAACTGAGAGCCGGGGAAGAAACCCAGAAGGGACCCACCACTCAGAAGTCAATAGGCTGGAACCTACAGACTTGTGTCCGGGATCCAATTTCACTGTCTCAGAAACACAGCCTGGTTTTCTAGCTTGCTTATACAAGGGCTGTCCGGAAAGCATCCAGCCACATTATATGAAAAACAGGGGCATTTATGGTTGGCATTTTTTGGGACAGCCCTCATACACAAGACCTATGTGTTCTGTAAGTCCAACTCATGTATGGTGCAGAGAGAAATGCCCTTCAGAGGCACGTGCAGCTAAATCCAGCTCATGCTGCACTGATGGTGCTGCTCCCAAGTTCACTAGCCTCTCCCAGGCCTGTGAGACTTCGAGGTAGCCAAGGTAGCAGTCTAACCATCCAGCACTCGGTGAAGAGTGATGTAACAGTCTGCACGATGTCTCAGAATCTGATTCCAGTTTACATTTAAGGAGTTTAAAAAAAACTACAGTAACAATACCACATAATCATTTGTCGCAGTCTTTAGACACTGCATGTAGTGACTTATGTACATTATTTACTTAGTTCACCCCACACACAGTTACTGAGTGCCGACTACGTGCAGGTTGCTCTGGTTCCTGGAGATACTGCAGTAAATAAGGCATACAGAATGCATTTCACCAGGGAGTTTTTGTACGAGTGGGAAATGAAAGACTAAGTTTAAATGTAGATATCAATAATATAAACACATTAAATGTATATGTGAAATTAAATATAAATAAACACATTGAATTTTACACACACACACACAGTATGTTAGCTGGTGGAAAGCACTGTAGAGAACAATAAGGCAGAGAAGGTGAGTGGAGGGATGCTGTCATTCCACAGAGGGCAGGGCCTGGGCCATGAGGATGTGCTGCAGAACAGCCCAGGACCAAAGGAGAGCCTTCTGAAGGACAGAGGTGGTCCTGTGCTACGCTCGGTCACCAGTACACACGCGGCGTCTGAAAGGAAGTGGAGGAGGAGGGACGTAGGGAAGCTCACTCGAGAGGTAATGGGAGTGCACTCGTTAGGTAGGGTATTATCTGGCCTTGGAAGGCCCTTTTATGTGATTCTGCGAAGGTGGAGAGCCAAGGGAGGGCTCTAACTTGTGTTGTCAAGTGCATCACCTTGCTGCTCTGCTGAGACTCGCAAAGACAGAGGTTGGAGGGTAGTGGTGGTGGTGCTCAAATCCAACCTGCCTAACCCCAAAGCTAAGGTCTTCTATGTAAAGGTCTCCACCTTTACAATTTCTAATACGTTATTTGCATAGCATTCTTGGTGTTGTGGAGGAATCTAAGACACATAAGAAGTATCTTTTCTTTTTTTTCAGGTGCTCATACCCACCTCCTCACTGAGGTCTGCATTGTAATCACCCTACCGAAAAGTTGTTGAGCTCAGTTCACAAGAGTTCAGACTTACCTCCTACTCCCATCCTGAGACTGAGTCATCTATTTATATTCATTTAAAGTACCTGCAGCAAGTGTTTTAGGAGGACAAAGGAGAAAGGCCAGTACCTACCACCCAAATCTGGTAACTGTTTTTGAGAGCGACATAATCTTGCACTGTCTGTGCTTATATATTAATACCTTTTGTCTATATACCAGGTAGGACAGTTAATGTCATGAACTCACCCTAGAAAAAGTGCTACGTACCTCACTGCTGACTATCACTACAGTCACCTTCGAAGTCCTCCCCTTGGGAAGCTGTGCACCGACGCCAGTGCCTAGTCCACCCTTCAGAGCAGTTTTGGGACTCTTGTTGGAATGGCCCTCAGAGCTGTCATCGTCCACAAAAGCTGACAATGAAGTTCGTGAACCTGCCACCGTGCGCTGACACCGGCAGCACTGCACAAACAACGTGGTAAGGTGTCGTAACGTTGTGTAGTGCTGCCAATGGATGTGCACGGTGGCAAGTTCGCAAACTTTGTCAGGTTTTGGGGGTGACAACAGCTGCTGTCAATCTGAAGAGATTGCTTACGGGCTGGATCCTTTCCAGACAGCCCTGGTCTATCCTGAAATGGATTTTCTTACTATCTCTGTCATGAGCACCTTTGTTGACACTATCATCTTTCACCGTGACTACTACAAAAGCCTTCCTCACTCCTTTTTGGTCTTCCATGCTGGCCTAAGATGGCCAGTGTCCCTTCAGAAACCACAGTTGCAATACTGAAAACAAACATGAAAGGCAACAACCCCAAAAAAGAAAACCATGTGTGCGTGAAGGCGCAAAACAACAGGAACCCCCACATTGCTGATGGGAATGGAAAACGGTGAGGCTACTTTGCAAAAGAGTTTCTCAGTTTGTACATACACTCATCCTACAACCTAGTAACCTTACTTCTCTGTACCCACCCAAGTGAAATGAAAACCTATGTGCACCCAAAAACCCGGGTCAGCATAGGTATAGCAGATTACTTTGTAAACAGGGGAACACTGGGAAACAGTTTAAATTTAATTTTTTTTTAAATTTTTAAATTAAGTTTAAACAGATCAATTGTTATACATACTTTAAACAGCATACTATTTAGTAACAGAACAGAACCAACTACTGATACTTGCAACATCATGGCTGAATCTCAAGTGCATTATGCTAAAGTGAAAGAAGTCATACTCAAAGGCACAGGTATGATTCCACGTACACGGTATTTTGAAAAGGCAAAACACAGTGATAGCAGAAAGATTCAATGGGGGTGGGGGTTCCTGCAGAGCGACTCAGGCAACTCCTTGGGGTGTTGGAACTGTTGTGTATCTTGACTGTGGTGATAATTACACAATTATACGTGAATGTCAAAATCAGCAGAACTGTACGTGTTTCAAATGAGTAAAATTTTATTGTGTATGATACCTTAATGATTATAATGGAAAAAACAGAATGTATGTTCAAGTCCCAGTTTAAAACAGAGCAGGGGCTTCCCATTAGACTCAGAGTAAAACCCAAACTCCTGAGGTGCCTCCAGCCCGCGCTCTGACCTCATCCTGTTGCTGGGAGAAGACAGGAAGTCACCTCTCACTTCGGGACCTTGCATTTTCTTTCCTCTGTTGGAAAAGTCCTCTTTCTACCTTTCCAGGGCTCACTGCTTTTGGGATGCAGGTTTTCTGGAAGCTCCAATGTCCTCACTGGCTTCTCAAGCTAAACAACATTGTCCATTCTTTTACTCTATTTTTCTTCATAGCACTTAATACAATTTAATGTTTCTGGTAATGAATTTCTTCACCCAATTAGAATGTAAGTCCCACTAGGGAAGAAACTTAATCTGATTTGATCACTGCTACCTCCCCAGGACTTAGGATTGCATCTCAGGGAAGAGGTGCGATTAATACGTATTATTGATACATGTTGAATAATTTGGTAGGTGCTCGGAAACCCAATGGTGGTGCCAGAACATATATCCAGATACTTATAAATAACTGTTAAGCTGATATGCACGATCTTACCTGGTTCCCATGGTGCTGCCCCAGGACCAAAGCAGACATGAAACCCTTTCCTACCTTTTGCACACAAGCTGATCGGTTATTAGACAGGAAATGTTACCTGGAGAGTCTAGTGGCTGAAATCTCAGTAGTTTAATGTTGCTTCTGGTCTATCTTCCTGTGTGAATTCCAGGAACACAAGGAAATGTGGGGCCAATTTACCTCTCAGGACTGTACAGATGCATAATAAATTATATTTTTTTCTGCAAAAAATTGAAGCACTGTTTCAGTTTTTTTTCCCTCCAGTCTTTGATTTCTCTGATTTTATAATTAGGTTTCTCAGATTCAGTGATTATGGATAATTAGGCTGTGGCTGAAGAATGATTGTCATGTACACATAAGCATGCAGTTAAAGAGTTTAAGCATTGCTGAGATGCTAAGAATGTTACTTAGCTATATAATATACTTAATGGCTAATATGTATAGAGTACTTATCACTCAACATTGTTATTTATAACCTCAGTAAGATCCAGAGTTTTTTGTTTTTGGTTTTGGTTTTGATTTGTTTTTGCTCCAGATTTCACAAATTCTAGAAAAACTGAGAAAGTCAACTTGGAAAACACACATATAATTAACTTAAAATTGATATAGGTAAGAAAAATAATCTGTAATTAGCAATTCATATTGTTGGTGTATAAATGATGCTTCTAAATGGGCAAGAATGCTAAAGATAAATTTAAATTCAATTGAACTCTTCCTTTTTACTATAGACAAATTACTTAGAAACTGCTTTATTCACCAAGGGAGCAAAAACAAACTTCGGTTGATACAAGTTATCTAGAGCTCTGAATAAACAGTGCCACCTCAATAATTAGTCTTTATTGAGGATGAAGTCAGTAAGTGAACATTGGTACACTGCCCCTTCCATCCAATCTGAGAGGAGATAAAAAGGGTAGGGGGTAATTGGCTGAGCTCAGTTAATGCCTGGGAAAGTCCCCAGGGCACCAGAAAATAAAAATAGTTCTGTGAAGAGTGTTGTCTCCAAACTCCATGCTTAGCCAACATCCAATTAACTGGCAGGATTTTGGGTCTCCAGGCATCCCCTCCGGATCAAGGGAAGAAAAAAGGAGAAAGGCTGACTTCATTTCTTTCTAATATTTATTCATCGCTCTAGCCAGGAATGTATTCATTTCTAAATAGAGTTTGAGTGTGCTTGATTAGTCTTTACGAGATGCCAAACATCAGAATAAAACCTGAAAATCGCATCCAAAGTATCCTTTGTTTTCTGTGACTTGCAGACAGTTGAGGACTGTTTGAGCTTCTGGGTGTCATCCAGCCTGGCTCTTTTATCCACTGGGGGGAACTAGGTGGAGATTGCCTTGCCATTGGCCTTGTTTTTTGCACTTCTACCGTTTTGGTTAATGATGCCATAAACATGTATACGTTTACGCCCAGCTAAAACTCGCTCCTAACCCAAATCAACTATTCCTGTGCTTGCTTTGAAATCTCTGTGGGGAAGATTTTTGTGTTTGTTTTTGATATAACTGTTGACCTCTGTTATATCCGAGGCACTAAGGTAATTGATTTATAGGCAATAATATCTCATTTCATCTTCACACTGCACAGTGGAAACTATGTAAAGATGGGGAAACTGAGTACTAGAGGGGTCTAAGATTTTCAGGGTAATGCAGCCAAAGAGAAACAGAGAAGGAATTCAAAGGCACTTCTGTCCAAAGCCCACAGCCTCCCCACGTATCATGCTTTTCATACGCCAAACCTCAAGTCAATCAACAGACGAATTAGTCAGCACTTGAGCTCTGGGCTCTCTCTGGTTTCAGCAAAAATATTCAAAAACTGGCTTTCTGGCTTCACTCCTGCCTAATTCCATTCTTGTTCCATGCTCATCCAGAGTTAATAAAAGTTATTTAGGACGCTTTCAGGCCATGAAGTCTATAGCACTGGTTGCTAATAGAGTTGTAAAAATAAAAGGAAGTTGTCTGAACTGCCTTTACTAGTCTGTTTCGGCTTTACCTTTCTTTGTCAGGCACATTGCTGGAGGAGAGCACTGGTGTTGAATTTCATTCACTTCGTATTAGCCTCAAAGGTCAACCATTCAGTTCTACCAATTAGAGTCTTGGGAAGCTGGTTGGCTTTCCAGCTGTGTGAAAATTCTAGCTCGTATAAAAACCAAAAGCTCTTCCAAGAACTATGGGGAAAAAAACCCTATCAAAGGGATTTGATGAGAGGTAAGAGTAAATGCACCCATTATTTCTATGCTGGGTTTTGTGGCCACACTCCTCAAAAAATTAGAAAAATTAAAGCTGGAAAATAATTCAGCATGACCTAATCTAAACACCTCATGTTACAGGTAGGAAAATAGGATCAAAGTTCTAAAGAACCATGAATGTTCTCATTTCACAGAGTTTACCTAGCTAGTATGTCAAAGACTCAAAAACAGATACTGTAGATGGCATTAGGCATTACTGCATATTCAAAAATGTTTGGACGTGTCCTATTTTATGAAATTTTAAGTAAAAAATATTAAAATGAATTATTTTAACAATAAGGGTTCAATCAAGAAAACAGAACTAACTATACATGAAAACTTCCTTCCAATTTCATGTCATTTTTAACCTCAGCTCGTCATGACGGTCTTTGAGTGTGATGATCCAAACTTCATTCCTCGAGGGTCTTCACCCCTGCAAACCATACCTCCGATGGGTTGCTGTGATCTGTGAACATTTACCTCTCTCCATGGGAGCACACCCTCATAATTCTCTTGGTGCCAGACCTATCCAGGCTCACTTCTTCATGTGGCAACAACCTATTTTGCCTTGTTAACTGGGATTCTTCATTGCAGCCTACTCTCTGCCTATGGATTTGTGACATACGGAACCTATAATATCCAGGTGACACTCTCAGCTTCTGGTCCATTGGAACCATTAGGTCTTTCCCGATGAAAGAGACTTTGCTTGCTTGCTTGGCTTTTTACCTTGAGAAAGATGACCTCACAGAGCCCAAAGGTGAAAAAAACACGCAGGAACAAAATGCAAAAGTTTTGTGAATGGACCATTAGGTAAAATACCACGAGGAACTACCTTATTTCCACCCCCAGAGAGATGGAAGAGACACCATGCATGATTACTGGTTCAAACTGCATACCACAACTTACAGGGCCAGCTTTCAACCCTCCCACCTGTAGCCATCACTGTCCCTGAGCACTTGGTAGTGTTTCCACATTTCCTCAGGTCTGTTGGTTCTGGCTGCTGGGGCACACAGAGAAGTAAATCACAAAGGACTGGGCTCATTGCCTGACTTCTTTTGGCCGTAAGGTGAGCTCCTCTGTCAGATGCAATCATGTGTATGAGACCATGGTGGTGAATAAAGCTTAATACATCCATAGATGGGGTGTTGGGGGGAACACAGTAAGCAGTGAAGGGAAATTCATGATCTATGATCTATGTGTTCACTTCAGTTGGGACAAATCATAATGAAAGGGACTTATGAGAGCAACCTGCCACCAGGTAATGACGATACATTAGTGCTGGTGTCTGTTGTTAGCAGATCGGGCCAGATCAGTCCTGGTGAGGGAAGTCCCAGCCGATGTCTCCGTCTGTGTAGCCCTGGCCCCTATCTGAGTATTCATGACCCCTTTGATCAAACACTCAGTGGTTGGGAAGACAGCATGTATGACAGCCACAGAATAGGTCATCTTGAACATCTCATTACTGAAATTCTTCCATGAAGGAGATGGCCTTCGATAAGCTTTCAGGTGAGATGTAAATATTCTCATACTCTCTGCCCATTCCAAGAGGTCCATCCACAAACTATTCTCCAAACTTGTTTCTCCCAAGTCCCTGACCATCTCATCAAACCATTAGCCACTGCCCATGGACCACTACAGACTGTACTTCTGGACATTTCTCTTGCCAGAAAACGTGCCCAGCAAAATGTCCTGCTCACTGAGAGTGTATCCATTCCATACCATAATTTAAGGCCACCTCCGAGTGGGGTTTTACAACTGTCTGTTCCTAGCCAATGGCAGCGTATCATGTAATATACTCAGTAATGAGGCTCCAATTTTTTCTCCCTCAATAATCTGGTCAAGGAAAATCTCTATGAGGCCATGGGTTGGGTTGATGGGGAGGTGACAATGTTGTAGGAGTAGATGCCATTAAAGTCAGAGTCAATAGCTCAGGTAACTTCCTTGCACCTTAAGGACATACCTGAGCCTCTCCTCACACATACTACCTCTATTTCATGAGAAACAGGGTTTCTTTGCATGCTCAAATTTATGACAAGTAAATACTCAGTTAATGATTGGAAACTTACGTAAGAGAATTGGTTGCAAGAATTTGTTTCCACTGGTGCCAATGACCAACAGAAACTGTTTCTCAATAGAATAGCAGTTTTGTGATACGTTGCTCTAACCCATGGGTCCCTGTGTTGTGATTTTCCTCTCAGCGTTTCCCAGAAACTTGGTGGAGCATTCCACCCAGTTAATAGACACTTGAGCACCATAAGTCAGGTCATTTGCCCAAATAGAAAAACAGCTTAAAATTCAGCCTGGTCCAATTGAACGTCACTTAAAACAGCCAATCTTACAGATCATTTAATAAATGGCCTGAAGGAACACTTTCAAATATGGTGTCTATTGATCGAGTATCTTAAGAGGCTCTCCAAGTATTGTGCCTTTTTCTTATTCAAGCAAGTAAAAGGTGCAGTAACTTGTCTTTCAGGTTGGAAGCTATGCCCTAGGTCCAGTGGATCTCCCCACCCTCAAATCTCAGTGAGGTCCCAAGCCCCTGGATGTTTTGAGATTTTTATCTCTTACTCTGTGGTACACATTTATCTCACCACATCATTCCTGCTGAATAGATCTGATTTGCATTATCTCATCCATTTAGAGGCCAATACGGTGCTATGTGGGATGGCAAGATGATTAAGATCCCTGCATGCCAGATTTTGACCGAAAGCCAGAAAATTGTGAAGACTGAGCTAAGACAGTGGAGTAAACTGCTTTCCTCTTCACAGGGAATGAAAACATGTACTTTGCTAATTGGTATAAAGTAAAAAAGCATTGCTGGATCAACAGCTGCCAACCAGATGCTAACATCTCTGTAGATTTTTTCAAATAAAAAAAGGATATTTGATATGGAACAGGATTATTATACTAATATATGAGAACCCAATCTAGTTCTCTAAGACAGGGGTGTCCAATCTTTTGGCTTCTCTGGGCCGCATTGGAGGAAAAAGAATTGGCTGGAGCCACACATACAACACAGTAACACTAATGATAGCTGATGAGCTTTAAAAAAAGTCCATGCATAATTTTTGTAATGTTTTAAGAAAGTTTACGAATTTTGTTGGGCCCCACTCAAAGCTGTGCTGGGTCGCAGGATGGGCAAGCTTGTTCTAAGACGTGTGTGTCATTTGCATAGGCCAAAAAGGTCAGTTAAATGGTGTAGCATCAGTACTCCATATTTCATGTCTTTCATGCTGCCACTGGTCTCTGCAATTTCTCCAGGAGTGCAGTATTGCTTCTGGCTTATATTCTGTGATTGTGTGTGTGTGTGTGTGTGTGTGTGTGTGGTGGGGAGTCATGGGGCAGTTTTGAAGGCTTTCAACTGATCCTTCCTACTATAACAGGTTTCACCTCACAGGCCAGGAAGTGAAAGTAGGGATTCAGCCAAGTATCAAGTATGTCTATTCCTACTACGTACTGGGGAACCGAGAAATGACTACCATGTAAATTCTTAAACCCATGTGGTCCTCTGTGAGGTGGACTTAAGGAAAACCTTTATTCTTGACCTTGATCGGACTCTCCTTGGTGAACCATAGTGGCGTTTCAATTCCTCAAGGACTGGTATCCTTCTCAAAGCCCATATCTAATCACCTTTCAAAGGTCGGAGTATCCCCTTCCCTTGGAGATGGCTGCAGGTCTCTCTGGGGAAGAATGGCTGTAAGATTAGGAATATTGCGTTCTTCCAAAGGACTCGGACTCCCTTTCATTCAAAGGATTCTGAATCAGTGAAGTGGCTTAGGTCTGAGAATTGGGTGAGGGGTTATGTGTTAGATTCTATCTTTTCAGAACTCCACTTTCCCAAGTGGAACAGAATGCTGGAGTTAGCTTAAGCAGCACAATTTCCCCCTGGAGGTAAGTTCCATGGGAAGCCAACTGATCCCAGGATTGGCTGGCGAGGGTGGTGCCAGAAGAGCCCAGTGTTTAAGTAGATCGGTTGTAGTATCTCGTGGCCTTCTGAGTCACTACAGTTATTTCAAGGACAACCTTCACAAAAACGCCATATATAGTACTCCCCTCCTATCCACAGCTGTGCTTTCCACAGTGTCCATCACCCCTAGGAAGATGAAGGCCAAAACAACGTTAAATGCAAATTTGCAGAAATTAACAATTCACAAGCTTTAAGTTGCCCACTGTTCTGAGTAGTGTGATGAAACCTCCCTCCGACCAGCTCTGTCCTGCTCAGGATGTGACTTGTCCCTTCGTCCAGCCAATCCACGCTGCATACACTGCCCACCTCTTAGTCACTTAGCCATCTTGGTTATCAAATCCACTGTCTTGGTCTTGCTGTGCTTGTGTTCAATCACCTTTATTTTATTTAATAATGGTGCCAAAGCACAAGAGTCATGATGTTGAAAATTTGGGTATGTCCTAGAGAAGCATGAGAGTTTCCTTTAAATGAAAAGTTAAAGTTCTCCACTTAAAAAGAAAAGAAAATTGTATGCTGAGGTTGCTAAGCTCTAAGCTACGAAAGAGTCTTTGGACCCCGGAATTGTTAAGCAGGAAAAAGAAATCCATGCTGGTTTTAACCTCAACCTGAAAACGTTATGGCCACAGTGTGTGGGGAGAGCTCCCTCACAGGGGAAAAGGCATGACATTTGTGGGTGCAAGACACGAACATGTTCAGTCAGAACACACTGAGCCTATACGATGACTTCAGCAAGGGATCCCTGACATGAGTGACACACGGCAAGCCGTTCCCTGCAAGGCAGGTGGGCGCAGAACCAGGCAATGGCTTCGGCTATTCCATCATCTCACAGCAGCAGAAGGGACGGGGGAGTGCAGTACAGTGAGGTACTCTGAGAGAGCGAGGCCACAGCCACAAAACTTTTAGTTCAGTCTATTGTTGTAATTGTTCTATTTTTATTATTAGTTGTCAATTGTGCCTAACTTATAAATGAAACGTGATCATAGGTATGCATGAAAACACAGTGTATGTAGGATTTGGTACGATCCATGATTTCAGGCATCCCCTGGGGGTCTTGGAACCAGTCCCCCATGGATTGTGGGGGACTAATGTAAATAAAGTTATGTGCACTTGACTAATATTTTTATAGACAGGGCTGATACGAGTGCTGATGAAAATTTTCTTTATGCTCTTCCATGTTTTGTCTCTTCGATCTCATTTATTTTTTCAAACAGGTTAAACATGCATTTCATTAATGTTTTGCTCTTACTAAAGACCTTCTAGTCCTAGATTTGGAGTATTTCCATAATTTTTATTCAGACTGCTAGAAGCATCCTGCTAATTTGCTCCCACAATGGAGCACAAACCCAATAACCACCTGTAGCTCTCAATAACCACCAGCAGCCATTATTAACTAGTTCTAAACAAACAGGAACCTCAGACTGACAGAGCAAAAGATTTCTGAGTATTATGGATCAAAACAATTCCCTCCCTCCTATCTAGTAGCTGAAGCCAATCTCAGGACTTAATAGTCTCAGGATAATTTTTCCCTTTCCCCAAGTTCACAGCGCTAAGTTTGTCAGACTTAAAACTGGATGAAGGTGGAATGAAATCTACATCTTCAAGCTGATCTAAGATAACAGTGATATGCACTTTGTGCAAACCTATTAACATGAATAATGGTGCCCTGAAATACCATTCAAGTCATTTTACTATGGGAAATCATTCATCAAAAATGCATATAAATATGGAATTCAACTAATCATCTCATACAATGGGGTAGGCCCTTGCAATTTTTATTTTAATATATTTTTTTCTTTGAATAAAATGTAGTTGTCACTGGAAAATATCAAACCAGCACTTCTTACTAAATATGTATGGATTTGTAATTAAACCCAATAAAATCTACAATGAAATATAAAAAGTAGAGAACTAAAATCCAATTAAAATAATTATAGGAAACAATACTAGGTACTTTGGAGCACAGTAGAACACAGTTTGATTTTTTAACAAAACACATAATTAGGGGTTTTCATAATAATATTTAACATGAGATTTAATGGTGCTTTCAGTGAATAGCTGATGGCAAGAAAAGTGTAGCAGCTATTAGAAATTTCCAGTGCTGATGTAATCTACTTTACTGAAACGCTCAAGCATGCTACAGTTTGACTTTACAAGCTTTTCAGACCTAAAAGAGGAGATTGTGGCTGGGAAAAGTACCCTAAAGTGATGCTGTAACTGTACAGCTAGACAACTGGAAGCAAACAGAATTAATTATCAAGATCTTTTTTTTTTTTTTTTTTTGCAAATGGTCAAATGTTGTTGCCAAGTGAATAACTGATTAAAAATATTACTGAGTTTGAGAAATCTGGCAGTACTGATTTCCTTTTCCCTATTCTTTTCTATCCACTGTCATTGGGATGCCCGCCAAACTCACTGACCTATCCAACTAATTTAGAAACAAAAAAAATGGCTTGACCTCAAGTATAATTTATTAAAAAATTCTGATGATATTATAAATTGCTTCAGCCCTCCTCTTGATTTCCTTAGAATAAACTTGATTCAAATTTCCTTTTAAAAACTGTTGCTGTTTTAAATATCTCTTCCAATGAGCCTGGGGATAGAGTGTTTGGAAATAGAGTCTGTTCTAAGTTGGATACCAGATCACAAGTAAGTTCTCCCACAGCCACTGTGTCCTCTTCTATTTTCTGAAGTAGCTATTACATGAGAAAAACTGAACTACATATTGTATGTTTCCTGTTGCTACTGTAACAAGTTATCACAAACTGAGTGACTTAAAAAGGTTTACTTTCTTATTACTCGAAAGGAGTCCTGGGCAGACTTTTTCAGGAAAAGGGCTACTTCTCCATGTGTAGTGCTCTACCAGCTATTTATTTTATCATTCAGATGGTCTGCCCAAGATTGGTTGGCAGTCCACCTGTGGACCGTGATCAACATCTTGCCTGGCCCCATCCGAAAATCAAGATGTCAGGGGGAGTTTATTGTGTCTGGGGGTTCTAGGGCAGAATGTTACCGCCTTGTTTTTTGCAGCGTCTGGAGGCTGCCTGTGTTGTTTGGCTCGTGACCCCTTCCTCCATCTTCAAAGTCAATCGTGCAGTATCTTCCGGTCTCTCTCTCTTTCTGCATCTGTCTCCTTGTCTCTCTCTTCTGCTTCCACTGCCACACCTCCTTCGCTGACTCTTCCCCATAATCCAGGATCATTTCCCCATAGGAAGACCATTGATTTAATCACACCTGCAAAGTCCCTTTTGCTAAATAAGGCAATACATTCACAGTTTTTGGGGATTAGAAATACGAACATTTTGGAGACAATGGGCATTATTCAGCTGTAGAGGTATGTTCTTGACATCCATTTGTTCTATGTTCGCTTTCTTTTGACTTGGAAAACTTTGCTCAAATATTCTTCCACTCAGTTTTACTATGTTTGGGGCAAGATCAATGTCACCTTGCAACATGATTCCTTTGTTAAACAAAGTTGTATTGTGCTGAGTGCTGGGCTCAGTACTGGAGGCACTGTGATAAGTATGGTAGACGGATCCATGCTCTCAAGGAGTTTATAGTGTTTTGAGGGGAAGAGCCAAGTAGACAGGTAATTGTGTTGGAATTTATTAAGTGCTTTGAGATCAACGTGGTCAGACACCTAACAAACACCTAAGAAACCAGGGAAGCCTGTGTGCAAGGCTGAAACTTGAATGGTAAGTAGAAAAAGGGGATTGCAGGGAACATTTCAGGCAGAGGGAACAGCATGTGCAAAGGCACGGAGAGGCAAGGGCCAGCAAAATGTATCTGAACATATATAGGCAGTTCTGGAATGCAGCTAACGAGCGAGGAAGTGAAAAGGGCATTGAGAGTGGAGTAGTGAAAGGCTAGCAATGGGGAGCCATGAGGAGGCTTAGGTGAGGCATTGCGGAATTAGATTTTTATTTTATAAATATTATTCTGGTTATAGGACATACATCACAGAAATAAAACAAGATTGGGGACAGAAAGCAAATTTAAAAGACTTTGCTAGAATCAATGAATCCTTGTGAATATCTAGAAAGCATATTTTAGATTGTCTTTCCCATTCTAATTTCAATCGCTATCCTGCTCAACCTTTAGGTGACTGTCTTCCCTTCCCTTCCCCTTCCTTCCCTTTCTTTCCCCAACCCCGTTCCTGCCTCTGGGCCCTGAGGCAGCTCGCCCTTCTGCTTGGAATACTTTTCTCCCTCTCTTAACTTGGGAAACTTCCTGACCCACCTGGTTTACTCTTAGAAGTCACTCCTTGAAGTAAATCAGCCTGAAACTCCCAAAGACAGGTCTTCTGTTGATAACTCCCATAATGTCTGGTGCCTCTTCTTTGTGATATTTATTACACTTTTAATTAATTTTTATTGTCTCCCAATCTGATAAACTATAAATCCCCTCAAAGGCAGGGTGAGTGAAGTCTTGTTGATGTCCATTTCTCTAGGACCCAAACTCATGCCTTGTATTTTATATGCATTCGACAAGTATTTGTTGAATGAAATCTATAAAGAATTTTAAATATTAATGAATAAAATGGAATAAATTGGATCACAGACCAATATTTTTTCAGATAAAATTATGGAAATTCAATCTCACACTAAAGTCATAATTGACTTCTATCCATGAAAATGATTACAGCTGTATGATTTTGTTAATGTATAATGTGCAAGCATAAAATGTTCACATCATAAATGTGTCTCGATGAAATTTTATAAATTGAATACTCATGTAACCAGCATCTAGATAAAATATAAGGATATTTTCAGCCTTCCAGAAGCATCCCTATTGACAACTTAGTCAATACCCTACCCTTTACATTTTGCCAGTTACTTGAGTTCCAGTTAAAGGAGAGTCTACTTACATGTATCTGGCATCTACCAATCCTCATGGGTGCCGGTTAACTGAGAGTCTACTGTGGTCACCAAATACATAGTGTTTTGTTTTGTTTTTAATCTATTTCATTTTAGTCATTCTAGTGTGTATCTAGGAAAGTACTGTGTTGTAGCTTCAATTTATTTTAATCTGATAACAAAGTTGACCACATTTTCATATTTTCATTGACCATGTGGGTTGTTCTCTTTGTGAATTATGAATGATATATTTAAGATATTTTTGCTCATTTTGCTATGGGACTGTGTGTGATTTGTACAAGTTCTTTATATCTTCTGAATGCCTATTATTTTTAGAAGAAAATATATGAGTAATAAGTGTGATGAGTAAATTTTCAGATCATATTAAGAACATTTCAAAACTTAAGAGGCGATTTTAAAAAGTTACCAAATAGGGTTAAAAAAAAATAAGTGAGGCAATTTAGAAGTTGAAAAATATTCTGGTTATGGTGGTTATGGTTCAGGTCGTGGGTATAACTGAAGATTGGATGTATCTGTACTCTAAAAATCCTCAAACAATAAGCACTAATTTTCAATGAGTTGTAGGCAGTATGCTAAGTGCTTTGCATTCACTGTATTTAATTATTTCATTCCTGTAGGGAAGTTTTATTAAGTCCATTCTAAAGGAAGAAATTGAGGCATAGTTGCCCAAGGTCACACAATGTGACTAAAGACAGTGACTCCACAATCTGGGTGATTAATACCACACCACAGAAAAGCACCAACCAGTCTTCCAAATACTTAGAACCACTGATGAACAAAAGAGATTCAAACAGAGAAAATAGGTCCTAAAAGGAAACATTAAATAAAATTAGTGTTACTTCTCTTGAAGAAGAAGAGTTTTTTCTAAATTAATACCTTCAAGTGCAAAAGAGTTTTTAGGGAATAAAATATCCTTGAAAACTGTAACAAGACATGGAAATGAACACATACTGAAGCATGGAGGATTTCAATTGTTAACAATCATAATTTCCCTGGTAATTGTTGACAGCAATTCAAAAATTATTGAGCGCAGCATTCAAAGTCCAACCTCATTACCTTATTGTTCAATATTTCCTTCAGCCTCCTATAGAAATTCAACAAATTGCTGGGCCCCAAGTACACTTCAGTGTCTCTCTGACTTTGCTGCATACACAGAATGTCTTATTTCACTTTTCTTCATTTGACAAGTCTTAATTCTACTATAAAATCTTATTTAAATATCACCTCCTCTGGGAAGCCCTCCCCAATTTTCCCTCTGTATGCAGGGAAGTCTCATCTCTCTTCAAACAAGCTTTAACTGAAGCACATATCATGGGCTGTAACAGAATTAATTATTTACGCATTTGTATCTCCCACAGGAGATGGGGGGAATAGTGGTCTTTTCCATCATTATCTAGAGTTGGTATGTAGAAAGTACTTAATAAATATTATTGAATAAATGTCAGTGCCACAAATGTTCAGGAAGTTTGGTATACTCTAAGACATAAAAAGCATGCTAATGCCATGATATGTGGCAGCTGACACTTGGCTCAGTGTCCAGCAGCAAGGTGGTGAGGACTCTGGTGTAAGGAGAACGTCCCACCCAAGCTAACGTGGAATCCCCTCATGTTCTGGCCAATTGTTGCTAAGCTAGAATGCAGATCCCATGTTGGCAAACACTTAAATTTAATCAAAAGAAGCTGAAATTCAAAAGCAAATCAATCTATCCATCCATCCATCCATATATGTGTGTTTATGTGTATGTGTGAAGCTAATTATGTTTACATCCTAATTGCAAGCCGAAAAAACACTGTATCTGTAGGTCAGATCTGGCTAGTTTGTCTCTGGTTTGTAATTCCTGGCACACAGAAGATTGCTGAGCATCTATAACAGTAATAAAAGATGCTGCTACCACTGCTTTCCAGGAACTCAGAAAAACTTCTGGAAGACATTTAATAAAACCAAGGAAACTATAGCCTAAAATGGCCTGAAGAGGGCTACTTTCAATCCCTTTTAGATAATATAGTCATTAACTCTAACTCATCTCAAGAGACATGATCTTGTAGGACCCCTTTGAGATCTGACAAGGTGTGATACAATTTATTAAAAAAAGTATTCCGTTAGGGAAAACATGACCCTATATTTACATTTTTATAAAGCGTATGAGATCCTACAAGGGCCTTATAGAAGCACTTTGTATACACAGGAAACTTTTGGACGGGTCTGAGGGTTGACACATCGATGGTGAACTGGCTTACTGAGTATAAACAGTTGGTTTCGCCAAACAAACAAAAACAATAAGCCAACGTCATCCATGTGAGCATATCTCATTAATGCCAATCAGGACTTTAGTTCCACTAAGCTTTCAGCGACTAAAGCAAAGAGTTTCCAAATTTTCCATAAATACTGTTAATCAAACAAAAACCGAAGGACCAAGTCTCCTCAGGAGTAAACCTCTAACTCTTGATGTCCTAAGATTCATTCAATAACCAGCCTTGTGGAATTTTTGTGAAGATTAAATGGGACTCCGTAAAGAAATAATTTAGTCTTACACCCAGGAACAGAGTAGTGGCTTAATTGCTACAGGTAAATTATCTTTTGTTATCAATCAAGATAGACATGAAAACATATGAATGTTTTAACAATAAGTGGTTAGTATCTGCTCAATTTTCTGGATGACCGTAGGAAGTTTCTTACGCCAATGTTGACAGAGTACGGCTTCAGGTCAGTTAACGGGCAGCCATGAGCAACGGCAAGGTGGGGTCCAGGGACGAGCAGGCTCACGGGAGGCTGTCTCACTCCCACCTGAATGTCCCTATCATCTTGCTCTGATCCCCTGATGATCCAAACCATACACCCCCGCCCCCCCCCGCCCACCCCCCCATGTCTCCAGTGAGTGTGGGGCTTACTGTAGCACATGGAGGGAAGGGGACTCTAGTTCACATTCACTAGCGGGCCACAAGTTGAGAATTTCAGCTACTATGTCCAGAGGAGTATCCACTGGAGAAAAGGATGGCCCAGAATCTACAAGGAAATATGAGTGTTTAAAAAATATATCTTGCATGTTTGAGTGGAGAATTGTACAATGATGTTTACAATTTTTACAAATGGTTCAAGGTAAAATTTAAAAAGGTATTAGAATTTTTGAAACACCATTTTGGAATTTCTTCATTTTTTTAATCTACCAGGTTACTTACATAAGCAAGGTGACCTGGGACTCTCTCCTTCTTCGAGAGGGTCGGTGGTCCTAGGGCCCTTTTATATAGGAGCTGTGCTTGACGGTAAGCTCCCGGAGATGTCGGATGTCCATGTCTGGGATAAGGACAATTGGCTGCATTTATCTATTCTCTCAAGTGTTTTGTGCGTGATCACTCCCCCATAGAGACTCCAAGAACAGATAATGGAACTGCACTGAAGGTTGCTTAGTGGCTCCATTGGTTACACTGCCTTAGTTTACAATAATGTTAGCAGAGGCAATAAAGAAAATTACTTTTCTTTCTAGTAGTTTTCATGATATTTTTAATATACAATGGATGCTTAGAGATAGAAACTATGCAATCATTTGTAAAAAATGAAGCCATTTAAACAAAATGAAAAGTATTCTGATACTCTTATGCAGCATGACTGGTATATAAAACATTCTGACACGTTATGCTTTATTCTCCTTTTTCTCCCCATGTATGCATACACATCCACATGTATCCATGCATCTTTATATAAATGGGCAATAAACTCTTAGGGAAAAGATGAATCACTGCAAAGAAAAACGCCTTTAGTCTTCTCTGAGAAGTGCAGTGGGGCACTGTACTTGGAGTAGAGTTGCCAGATAAAATACAAGGAGCTCACTTAAATTTGAATTTGAGATAAACAACGAATACTTAGTATACGAGGGCTGTCTGGAAAAAATCCAGCCACACATGCCTCTATTTTTTATATTACATGGCTGGATACTTTCCAGACAGCCCTCGTAAGTGTATAGCATATATTTAGTATCATTATATCCCGCAGAGTACTAAATCTGGCAACTCTAACTCAGAGATAAAGACAGAACAGAACCACAATATTTAAATCAGCCACATGAAGAGTGAGAGAATGCACATGGAAGTGAGGTACATGCTGTAACTGACACATAGCAGGGGCTCAGTAAACACGAGCTTTAACCCCCCACCCCTACCCCACCCCCAGGTGGGCAGAGTAAGTGTGAATTCCTCCTTTCAGATCATCTGGGAGAATAACAGAAGCTTAGGAAATCATGACACAAAGTTATAGATCTCTGACATAGTTTAAATACTCATATTTAACAAATTAACATCTTAAGCACTACGAAAACCCAGGGGTGATAAATTATTTATAGTGACAGGATTTGATTTTCAATAGTAACTCACAAGGCTCTAGACGCTGTGTGGTCCGGTGATGGTTAGAAGTCTGAGGGTGGCTGACAAAGTCCTCCTCAGCCCTGTCTGTTGACCATGTTTACTGTGAAAGGCACCAGGCCTCTGGTGAGGACAGGGGCTGGGTCAGTGACAAGCTCTCTGGGCATGTGCCACATGAGGACACTGAGGACCAGGAGTGTAATACGTGACTCAGGCTCAGACAGCCAGACCTGGGGGCCCAGTGACTGGAACTCGGGCTCAGGGCCTGCTTCCGGGCTGAGACCCGTGTGGTCACACGGGACCCATGTTCAGAAGGGTCCTGGGCTTGGGGCTGAGTGCTTTGCAGGCACGGTCCTGACATGCCCACTAATTTTGTCTTAGAATCCGTGTTACGTGAGTTTGATGGGACAATGGGGCACATCCTGCAGGCGTAGAGCCTCACCTCACACTGTCTCCCCTCCTACTGCCTTCGCAGAATGGGGTTCTTGGCTGCCTCCTCTTTTACTCCGTGGTATCCCCAATCTCCCCCCCCCCCACCACCACCACTGGGACTCTCCTCCCTTGGCAGGGTTGTGTGATGCCACGAGGAAGGTCCCACAGGGTGAACACAACCCTTCAGCACACTGGCAGCTGTCCCCAGCCTGGGGTGGCAGAATCATGGCACAGGTGGTGTGTGGCTGGTCAGAGGTCACATCTCTATGAAGACCAAGCCTCTCTCCCCTCCATGACCCAGGTGACAAAGCATCCTGGCACGGAAGTGTCAATACCCTTGGGAGTCACTACTCCCTAGGGTATTGGAGCAGTGGATCCACGGGAAGGGGAAACACCTGCCATAACGTCTCTGGCCCCTGCCCCCACCCAGGGGCCCAGGAGGGAAAAGTCAGCAGCCTACAGGCCTGAATAAGTAAGCCCTCGGGGGCCCCAGTGTGGGAGGCGGGGGCCCTGGCACCTGCGGCATCTCTCCTTACCACCGGAGCGCCCCTGTACCCGGGGAGCACTCCTTTGGCCCACCTCACACCTGGGCTTCCCTCCTCTTTCCCACCTCCCTGAGTCCTGCCCACCTTTGTTTCCTCTGTCGCCCAAGGTAATTTCCGGGAAGTGTAAGTTACGTGACAGTCACGATTTCAGATGTAAGTTAAAGTCTCTGATGTTTGTATTTAAAGCTGGCATTTAGCAATATAAAGAGAAATCATGACATTCATGCTAACAATTTAAAGTTTTATTTTTGTTTACCTAGAATGACACTGACTAGCCAATAAACACCACCATGACAAGTTTAGAAAGAGACTGCCGATGCACTTTACATTTTACTACCCATAACAGCACCTTTTTCCTATTTTTTTAAACAGGGGCCTCCACATTTTATATTTCCTACTGGGTCCTGCCTATGACGTAGTCACTGCTGCCTGAGACTCCTGATCCACGGCTGAGCTGACATTCTGGCCTGCGGGACCCTGCATTTACGAGGCTTTTGGCTTCACTGTGCTTCTTCTCTGCCCAATGGATCTTGTAGGTCAGTTGCTGATTTCATGCATTATGTTATAAAGAAAAAATTTTTTCTGAAAAGGACCTATTTCAGAATATCACAACTAGACTGAAGACAGTAGAATGATCCTTCTGCTGCTTTTGATGCTCTGAGGCCACTGGGTACACTGCAGGCCAGTCCAGTAAGGCTCAAAGGCGTTATCTTACTAATTTTTCCTACCCATGTACAGTGTGTGCCATGCACGAGGGGCTCAATAAGGGTTAACAACATTATGAGTAGTTGGTAGGAAGTGATACTGTGTGGTGAGTGTAACGGATCTTTTAGAAGCAGCCAGACCCTTAAGTGTTTCTCCTAAAAGGCTGTTTCCACATTGTGTTGGCAAAGGAGTATAATACAGTAGCAGAGTTGTAGCAGAGGCAACAGTAGAATGAACCTAGGCATTAGAATCCATATAAGCCTGGTCCGTCAATCTCCAGATGCATGAGTTTGATTAATCACCCATTTAAGTAAAAAATTTGTCACCCTGATCATGGAGAATACATAGCTACTCCTGGCCATTTTGCAAAGGAAGCAGATGATGCAAAGTGGCCAACACTTTGTTTCCCTAACTCGCATCGTAACTGCCTTTGCCATTTACAGATACTTACTAAGCCATCTGCAGTAAGACAATCACTGCACTAGCTGCTTGGGTTACATCCCTAAACAAAACAAATTAAAAGCCCTGCTCACGCGGACATCACATTCTAGCCGAGTTTTTATTATTGTAGAAAATTTCAAAAACGCACTAAAGTGGAAGGAAGAGCCTAAGGATCAGCAGAGTACGGACAGTCCATCTCACTGATTATCGACATTCGCTAAACCTTGATTCCCAGATCGCTCATGTTTGAGTCTGTCTGTTTTGCAAGTATTTTAAATCAGATCTCAGGCATCACGTCATGTCATTTGTAGTACATAGCATATTTGGTTAACTGAAAAAAATATATATACATATATTTATCTACACACACACACACACACACACACACATATATATACATATATATATATATATATATATATATATATATTATACACAAAGTTTAACCAAATATACAGTAACTCCATTAATCATCAAATATCCAGTCTATTTTCAGAATCTCATAATTGTTCTCAAAAACACCTTTTGTAGTAGTTGTGTTGCTTGGTTCGGGTTCCAAACAACCCCCATATACTGCATTTGATTTTTATGTCTCTTAAGTCATTTTCGTTTTATAATACCTAGCTCTCTCTTTTCTAATGTCACTGATTCATTGGGGAAATTTTTTTTGTACCCTGCAATATGTCTCATATTCTGGATTTGCCCTCAGTCAGTAGCTATGGTGGCACCTGCCTGCTCTGGCATAGCTCCAGCCCACCTGCAGAGGCCAACATGTGAGGAGGGGAAATCAAATCAACTTACATCGGTGTATGTTGATCGTTCACAAATCTCCTCCCCAGCTCAGGCCCCTCCACTGAACTTCAGACCCCTCGATCCAAGGGTGGACTCTTCCCTTCCTCAACGTGTTCAGAACAGAGCCCGATGTCTCACTTCCTCTCGAAAAGCTCAGACCACAACATTCCCCCTTCAGTAAGTGGCAATTCCACCTTGCCAGTCTTTCAGGCTAAAACACCCTGCAGGGGTCCTGGACTCCTCTCGGGTCACCCAAACCCTGTTCATTCTACCTTTAGATCTTTTTAGAATTTGACCATGGCATGCCATCCCCGCTGTCATCAGTCCGACTCAAGCCACCATCATCTTTCTCTTGAAAGAGTGCCGTGGTCCCAACTAGACACCCTGCTTCTGTCCTTTTCCTGGGCGTCTATTCTCAACACAGCTGTAAGAATTATCTCGTTCGAATGCAAATCCAATCGGGTCGTTCCTCAGCTCAGCACCATCTAAGGCTCGCCCTGCCTCTCAGCGCTAAGAGCCAATGTTCTTACTTACCCTCAAGTACCAAGAGCTACAGGCCTTCCATTACCTGGCCTCCCATTAACTTCCTGACCTTATGGTTTTTTGTCTTTGGTCCATTTTTCCTTAAGCTACACTGCTTTTCCTGCTGTCTGCAAACATACTAGGCATGCTGCCGTGCCAACTCACTAGTCCCAGTGCCTAGGATGCTATTTCTCAGCTGCTTTATTGGCAAGCCTCATGAAAATACTAACCCCTTCAATACCTCCCTTCCCTGTTTGTTTTTTCTCTTTAGCATGAGCACTCTCTAACTTCTGTAACTGCTATTCTGAATGTCTGTCTCTCCCTCAAAGTCCCTTGTTGAAACCTAATGCCCATGTGATGGTGTTAGGAGGTGGGGCCTTTGGGGGTTCTTAGGTCCTAAGGATGGAGTCCTCATGGGGAGGATCAGTGCCCTCATGCAGAAAGGCTCCGGAGTGCTCCCTCACCCCTTTTGCCACAGGAGGACACTGAGAAGACAGCTGCCTCTGAACCAGGAAGCCGGTCCTCACCAGACACCGGATCTGACAGCACCTGAACTGTGAGAAATCAACTCGTATTGTTTGCAGCCATCCTAGTCGGTGCTATTTTGTTGCAACAGCCTAAACAGCCTAAGACAGTAACTTGTCTTGTTGATTGTCTCTCCCACTAGAATGAAAGCATCATGAGGGAGGGATTTCTTTTTCTCTTGCACTTACAACTGTATTCTCAAGCACTGGGAACAGAACTGTATATAGGAGATAATCAATAAGCAGGTGCTGAGTAAATGAGGCCTAATTGTTGTCTTCATCACCGTCACCTTCGATATCTTCTATGCACGTGAGAATCTTCCTTTAATTTCTAGCTGCATGGTGCCTCCCTCCTTACTTATGTATCTGCTTCTCTTTTTTAGAGTTTATACAACCTTTGCAGAAATGCGACGACAAAGATCCTTTAACGGCTTCCGTGTCCTCAGTGTTTTCTCCCTCAGTGGCCACAGGGACAGGAAGCTTGACTGGCTACAGCAGCTATAATTACCTCACTAGGAAATCATTTCTTTAGTGTGCAGAACGAATTCTGTTTCTGGTCCCCCAGGCACAGAGACACCAAGAAAACAATGTTAATTAGGCACTTCGGAGTCTAGACAATGGCCCGACAAAATCAAGTTGGAGGATTTCCATTTCACCCTGAAGGTTGGTGGAGTTAGTTTCTGTGACAAGTGCTTCCAAGATGCCCTGTTAGAAAATGATGCTAATCAAGCTATCATTGAAAAGCAATTCAGCCATGCAATGGATGGTCTGCTGTTCTTTCAAGAGTACAGGCTGCTGGCTCTCTGTTGATGGTTCCCCAACCTTCCTGATAGAGGATGGCCTCTGCCTTAACCCCAGGATTTTCTTCTGCCAGCCTGCTACACACATTTTCTTCTAGCAGGGGCTAAAGGGATGGGAATAATGGAAGTTAGAATACATGGGCACTGGTGGTTAGGCCAATTCTGCCTCCAAAAGTAAACGTGACAACGTCTGGAGACATTTTAAGTTGTCACAATTAGGCCCATGCTACGGGCATCAAGCACACAGTGATCAGGGATGCTGTGACACGTCCTACAATGACCAGGATAAACCCTCCTAACAAAAAAACTATCTGGTCCAAAATACCAGCTGTGGCTTGGCTGAGAACATTGATGTAGAAGCATCCTTCCCTGGGTCGGAAAGAATTACTCAGACAACTTGACTGTACGAACACGGGCCACCACCCTCCTCACTTGGCTTCAGGGATCACACTCTCCCCTGCTCACTGTTTGATCTCTGTCAGCCAACCTGCTGCATCTGCTCAGCTGTTTCTCCTTCTATCTTGGCCCTCGTACAGTGGCCATGCTTCAGGGCTCCATTCGTGAATGGTTTTGCTCTACCTATTCACTCCCTAGATGATCTCAAAAAGTCTCACTTCAAGTATCACTGACATTGTTAACTTAAAATTAAAAAGCCAAAATGAGAGGCAAAAACATTTATTTGGGATCAAAGAATTATCATTCTGGAAGCACAAATTCAGGCTGAAATTCAAACAGGGTCCAGATCATAGCGTGAAGGCAACAGGCTTTAAAAAAAAAAAAACAATAATAAAAAAAAAGAGGAAAGAGTTCCTATAGGTGCTGATAAACTGGGCCATGCCTGGCTACAGAGAATTGGTTACTAATTCTATCTTCAGATAAAGAGTCCATAATCATCAGTCTTTGTGGTCAGGATGTCCACTTTCCTGCTGGCTTTACAAACAATTGTTTATAAGATAATCTGGTTTGGCCCAGTCTAAAGGTCTGGCCAAGTGCAAACAGTGCAAACATCTAAGGAACAAGGTATGCAAAGCAGTTCCTCGGGAATGGCCGCTCTGACTCCATTTCACAATGGCTCCACTTACATCATCTTCCACAGCACATCCAAGATTCCCAAATGTATACCATTCCAGACTTAGAACTCCAGGTCTGTACAGCTAATTGCCTACCTGACTTCTCTGTTCGGTGCCTATTAGATATTTCAGACCAAACTCGTATGTTCAAAATTAAACTTCTAGTCCTCTCTGACATTCCAAATCTGTGCGATCCACATTCACTTAGTTCATGGTCAGGTCCAAAATACTGCAGTCATATATAATCTTTCCTTTTTTTCCCTCATGCCCACATTTCATCTGTCTGTAAAAATGGATGCCTCTAACTTCAAAATATATCTAGAATCTCATCAGTTCCTATTATCACTGACCCAGTGTTTTAGTCCATTTGAGCTACTATAACAAACCATCACAGACAAGGTAGCTTATAACCAACTGTGCAGAAATTTATTCTGCACTGTTCTGGAAGCTAGATGTCTGAGATCAGGGTGCCAGCCTGGTCAGGAGAGGACCCTCTTCTATGTGGCACACTTCTCTTTGCAACCTCACCAGGTGGAAGGGGCTAGGGAGCTCTGTGGTATCTCTTTTATAAAAGCACCAATCCCGTTCATGAGGGCTCCACCTCATGACCTGACGACCTCCCAAGGGCCCGAGCTTCAAACACAAGCATGCTGTGTGTTAGGATTTCAACACGAATTTGCGTGTGTGTCAGGGGAGAGACAAAGAGTCGGACTATAGCAGCCAGGGTCAAGCCACCTCCATTTGTTGCCCAGGTTATTGCAATAGCCTCCTCACTTCTCTGGCCCACTCTCTTGCCCATGGAAGTAGACATGGCTAAATATCCACCGGTATTCAGAAATATGTGAAAGTGTGTTTATGGACTTACACAAGTAAGTCATATACAAATAAGATACAATTACTGTTGCTAATTGCATTCATTTCTTTGTACTGGTGTTAATACAACAAACCCACAAACTTAGGTTTACATAACACAGATTTATTTCCTTAGAATTCTGGAGGTCAGAAGTCCAAGAAGATACAGGTCTCACTGGACTAAAATCGAGGTGCCCGCAAGGCTGAATTCCTTTCTGGAGTCTCAAGGGGAGAATTTTTTTCCCATCTTTTTCCAGACTCTAGATGTACTTCTGTACATCTTGGCCACTGACTTCTTTCTTCCACCCTCCAAGCCAGGAGTGACGAGTCTGGTCTTTCACACACCAAACATCCCATCACCTTGACCTCTACTCCCCTTTCCTTTCTTTACTTCTAAGGACCCTTGTGATTACACTGGACCTATCTCGATAATCCAGGAAAAATTCCTGATCAACTGCTTAGCAATCTTACCTCCACATGCATCCTGAACTTCTTTTTGCCATGTAACTTTGCATTTGCACAGTTTCTAGAGATTAAGACCTGGATACCTTTGGTTGGGGGTTGAGCATCATCCCGACTACCATACTAATCACAACTTTTTCTAGTCCAGCTCTAAAATTTTGTTAACTTATTGCTTGGCTCCTCCAATTGGATTTACTTGAGCAAACACTTGACATTATATCTTTACAAAATAAAGCAATAAAAGAGAATAATTTATCAGAAATAAAACATTGAAGTTTAAGCCAAACTGTCTTTCATGAAAAGATTTCTTCATTTAGAAAAATTAAGTTAAAGGAAAAAATATATCTTCACATGAAATTTGTTCCAAAATCAACTTTTCAGGGCAATACAAATCTAGAAAATTAAGTAATGTATCAACTTATTTCTTTTTGATCAATTCATTTACTTCTGCATACAGTAGACTCTCCGTTAACCAGAACTCAAGCAACTGGCACTCTCAAGCAACCGGCAAAAAAATGTGCCCATTGCTTGAGTTCTTACATGTATCTGGTATCTACCAAACCCTAAGGGTGCCGGTTAACTGAGAGTCTGCTGTATATTCATTTCTTTGAGACAATGGTAGTAACAAAAAGTAGCTGAGGCCGGCTTTGTGTCATGGTTAGTTGTATCTTAACGTATGATTCAGTTTAGCTTGCATAACAGTTGAATTATTTTCTTCTTACAGACAATAGTACTGAGGCTTAGAGTGATTTGTTTGTCCTAATAAGAGACAGACTGGGCATCTGAAGTGAAACAAGAAAGCCTGGGAGGTTTAAATGACTTTCCATGGGGAACCCAGAAAGACAGTAGCTGAAACACATGAGGAATTCCACAAGTCTCAAATTCTATCCCATCACTTTGTCACTAATCAGGCAAAAGATTAATATTATGCTAATTAGGCTTTTTTAAAAAGGCGTCTTCTGCCTGGGAGAACCTTCTTTCTTTGTAAACAAGCAGTTTGGGAAAAGCCAGTTTCCAGTGGGCATGTTTACTATGTTCTGCATTTGCAGAGAGCGTCCCATTCTGGAGATATTTTTGCCGTTGATAAATCCACTTTAACCGGCGAAGTTACTGAGGATTATCTTAAGTGCCTGCAGTGCAGAAATGACACTCCGAGGAACCATGCATTATGTCCACTGGTAATTGGATACAAAGTGCTGACCCTAAAAGATCATGTTCCAATAATGCAATTAATTCCCAAAAATCTCAATAAAAAACACATTTCTTCCTCTCATGCCTCTCGGAGCCAAGCCACTTTAAAAATCCCAACCAAAGCCAAATGCAAAGGTTCAGAACACTTGAGGTGCTCTCTGATCTTATGCTAAGCAGATGAATACAAACAGAGCTGTCAGGACCAAAACATTGCTAAATGGGACACCACAGATCATCTCCAACAGTAAATATAGTGTCAAGTTCCCATATATTTCAGACTATTTTAAACTCACACTCCATTATTTCGTGATATGCCTGAATGGATCCTGGTATTATTGTCTGACACAGCAAGTGAGCCAGCCGTCAAATCAACTTGTCTTTTCCTGGCTGAACTCCCCGGGGTTCTGAAGGCCAGACTCTTAGTTTCAACCTGCATCACCTTACCTGTTTCCAGCACTTCTGGACTGACAGAACCCCTTCTCTTCTGCAGAAAACTTACTTTATCTTTTCCATCACTGCGGGGTGGGAGGGTGAGAGGAAAGGCTAAGATCACACAGGAACACTTCACTGATTCCACTGTCCAGGTAAGAGCTGGATGTCTATCTATCTCTTTACCTAAACCAGAATGACAGCATGACCTTTCACTCCGAAGAGTCTGTTCCTTCTTTAAAAACCCTGATTTGCAAAACCAAGTTCCCTTGCCTTTCATCCTTTAAGGTTGAGATCTCTCAGGGGAGCTTAAACATAAGCAGCTTCAGGGGTCGTAAATCCTTAAAACTGCATGCTAGATTTTGTGTGTGTAAGGAAAAATGTGCAGTTTTTCAGGGAGAAGAGTTCATCAGATTAAAAACCAAAAATAAAATAAAACAAACAAAAAGGTCCTGTGACCTATAATAGTTCAACCCCCCAACCCCATGGGCACTGATGGGTACCGATGCTTGTCCCACCTCATGGATGATTTGGAGCAAATCTTCCTATAAATAAATAAATACATAAACAAACAGAAAAGTCAGCAGGTAAGTCAGATGCTTGTGATAGGCAATTAAGGAAAAACCAACCAACCAACCTCCAATTCACAAAGTATTGTGAACCGGTTAGGGCTTCCTAACTCCGGCAGCCTGACCTACCTTTCCTGCTGTCAGAGGCCAGGGAAAAGCCCATCATAATGAATCACAGCAGGCTCCTCCCTTCTCTACTGTTTTTGCTGGTGTGTGACCATCAGTGAAAATATGCGAGATGAGAGCTCCTGCAAGGTTACGCACAGAATGCTCCCAGGGAGGATGAGAAGCACCTAACCCAGTTTAAGGCATGGGTGGGTGCAGGAAGGCTTTTCAGAAGAGTTAAAAATCTAACCTGAATATTGAACCGTAAAGTCAGAATTAGCAAGGCAGAGGTCGGATGTCAGAGCTACAGAGCAAGAGCGTTCCTTGACAAAAAGAATAGGAGACTCAGAAGTCAAGGGACCTGGGGGAACAAGCAATCTTTGACGAACTGACAGAAGTTCCGCATGGCTGGGAATCAGAATGGGAAGTCCCGAGCCTGCTATGACCACACTCTCCAAGTGGCCTGCAATTCCTTTACAGTACAAATCGCCATCGGAAATTACCTTAATTCAGTCATTCATTCAACAAATATCAACCAAGGCCCTCTAGGCTGAACAATCCATTCTTTCTGTTGGGGGCAGAGCAGGGGAAAAAGCTGGTCATGTCCCTGCTTTCACGGAGCTTAGCATCTGCTTCGTTTACTCATTTCCTTTTCAGCCGTTTCCCCTGCACCACATCAAATGTGCACCTCACGAGGGCAGAGGCCTTGTATGGATTCTACATTCTTCTCTACCCAATACCCGGAACACTGCTCTTCTAAAGGAGAATAGGTATACAAGATGATTAGACTTTTACTTAGAAAGCTCCTTCTGGCTATGTTATGAAACACAAGTTGGCACGGGATGGCTGAAGAGAGCATGGCTGCTTCACAACATTGCTTCCTCCTTGACATGCTCTGCTGTTCAGACCCCAGGCCAGCGCGCTCTCGCGACTTCTCTCCTGCTGCTGTCCCCTCCCTGCCCGCTTCCCACTGGGAAACCCTGTGGCTTTTCTCCATCTTACTTCCCAAGCTCGCTCCACCCTTTGGTTTTACATGCCATTTATATGCCGACAATTCCAGATAGCACCAGAGGGACCTCTACTTTGAACTCTTAAATTCACATTGCAGATTTCACACGAGCTGTGCCTTCTGTCGGGAAGGTTCCTGTCCAATAAATTCCTGTTGTTTCTGCTCTCACCCCCTATAAATCTTTGTTTAAATGCGGCCTCGGTGAGGTCTCCTCTGACTTCTTAGTTTAAAATGGAATCTTCCTCTTCATTACTCCCTAGATGTTCTCGCCGCTTTTATTTTTCCCCAGTAATGTATTACCTTTTAACATGCAGTATGATCTTCTTAGATATTTTGTTTATTATCTCCTTCCCCAACTATAACGTAAGGTACAGGAGGATAAAAAGTTTTAACTATTTTGCACTTTCACATGCACGCACACATACACACTCATGCACACAAACACATGTACATAATGATACTGAATTATCATTATTAATAATCTATAACAAAGTAAATAGCAAAAATAATATATCTGTGGTGGTTATAAATTATTGAGCACTATAGTGTGTTAAGAATCATCCAGACCCAGAGGGTGTAAGGATAAGTCACCATTCTTGGTATAACAGACTTTAATTTGTCTCTGCATGTGTGTATATATGTGTGGTTGGACAATTAATTTTGCAAATTCATCCTAGAAAAAGTGCTGCATACCTCATTGCTGAGTATCACTACGGTCACCTTCGAAGTGCTCCCCTTGGGAAGCTGTGCACCAATGCCAGTGCCTAGTCCACCTTCAAAGCAATTTTGAAACTCTTGTTCTGGAATGGCCATCAGAGCTGTTGTCGTACTCCCAATGCTGAAAATTAAGTTTGCGAACTTGGCACCATGTCCTTACGTTGGCAGCTCTGTACAAACCACTTGGTAATGTGTCATAACCTTGGCAAGGTAGATTTGCTCTTTGCAGCTTCCCCATCCCCATCCTTGCCAAGGTTATGACATTCTCCTGAGTTGTTTGTACGGTGCTGCCAACGTAAGCTCACGGTGGCACGTTCGTGAACTTAATCGTCAGATTTTGGGGATGATGACAGCTCTGATGGCCATTTTGGAAAAGGAGTTCCAAAATTGCTTTGAAGGCTGGACTAGGCACTGGCATCGGTGCACAGCTTCCCAAGGGGAGTACTTCAAAGGTGACCGTAGTGATATTCAGCAATGAGGTATGCAGCACTTTTTCTAGGGTGAGTTCAAGAAATTAATTGTCTTTGACCTTATATAGTCATTCCAACAGCAAATAGTAAAGCAGGAGCTTAATAAATATTTTTGACTGCCTCATGACTCAAAATATGCTCTCTGTAGTTTTTGAATTGGACTATGCACAAAGAAACTCAGAAAGTGAGGGACTTCACAGGTTTTATGCAGTGCACAACTTAAAAGGGTAAGCATGTGTGTTTATGTGTGTACTCGTAAATGTAAGTGTGCAGAATTCCTACATTAAGTGCAATAAAAAAAGTTTTGATTGCACGTTCTCACATTTGGGGGAGTTTTGCATAGTGGTTAAGCTTAGAAAGTCTGGATTTTAATTCTAACTCTACAGTTGTATGAACTAGGTAACTTGGCCTTTCTGAACTTTAGTTTTCTTATTTATACAACTGAAATAACGACATCACCTAATGCATGCATGGGGGGTGCGGTGGAAGGCTTAAATGGGATAATATTTGTGAAGACTTTACAGTGAGTGAGTGGTGGGGGTGGGCGTCTAGTGAAGGTTTAGTTATATGACATTCAACAAATATCTGATGTGTATCTACTAAATATCTGGCATTGTCTTGTCTTGTACCTCTCCCTTCCTGTTACATGCTGGCAACTTGATCCAACTTGAGAAATTCCACTTAGAGAGCACATCTGCTGTGCTCCCCTGGAATGGAAGCACACTCAATAGAGTCTGGCCACTGTCTATACCCATACTCTCTTGACTGAGGATCATGTCACGTGGGGAAGATCACGTGGGAGTGGCTTTTATGAAATGGATTTAGTCTCCTGAGGAGTACTTCCATAATGTGCAATCTTGCCGAAGTCAAAGAGGAGTGACCGTGCAATCCCTGAGGAGGCACCTTCCTTCTCTCTGATATGACACACTCTGTAAGGAAGAGCCTTTGGGAGGGCAGGGTGCGGGTGGGCAGCTCCAAGGACTGGCCCTCGGCAATTCTCCTGCATCACTGCCAGCCTAGCACTGATACAATTAACTGGCCTGCTGAGCAGAGCGATCAGTGAGGCTGAACACAAACAAATAAATAAACAATGCCTTTCTGCCAAGGAAACAAAATATTGGATCTTAAACCTCAAGGAAGGGCTTCACAATTGCATGTATGTCTTTGGCTTAATATAATTGTGGTGGTTATAAATTATTGAGAACTCCTGTGTGGTAAGAAGAATCCAGACCCAAAGGATGTAAGGATAAGTCATCACACTTGGTGTAACAGACCTTAATTTGCCTGTGTGTGTGTGTGTGTGTGTGTGTGTGTATAGTTGGACAATTAATTAATTAATTAATATTATGCTCCCTTAATTCTTTTCCAGCCTGTGTTATTCTTCCCACCTCCTTCCTTGGAGAAAATATTGACAATACATATATCTGACAGAAGGCTTGCATCCAGAATTTATAAATAGCTCTTAGAACTCAATCAGAAAAAAAAGAATGGACAAAAGATTTGAACCAACACGCCACAACAGAAGATACATAAATGCCCACTAACCACATAGAAACATGCTCAATATCATTAATTAGAAGAATACAAATTAAAACCACAATAAGATACTCCTGCATATCATTAAAATAGTTAAATGATATTGATAATAAATGATAAGTGATAATATCGAGTGAAGGTAAAGATATAGAGCAATTGGAACTCGTATACATTGCTGGTATAAATGTAAAATGACCCAGTCTCTTTGAAAAACAATTTGGTCATTTCTTACAAAGGTAAATAGATACTTATCATAGAAACCAGCATCCCAATACTTGGCATTTACACAGGAGAAATGCAAATGTATCACTACATAAAGACTTGTACAAAAACATTCATAGCAGTTTCATTCATAATAGCTTCAAACTGAGAACAATCCAAATGTTAAACAACAAAGGAATGTATAAACAAACTATTATGTATTTACACAGTGGGGTATTATTAAATAGTGTAAATGAATAAACTACTAATGCACAAAACAGCATGGATACTTCTCATAAACATTATAGTAAATGAAAGAAGCCAGACACAAAAGGCCACATGTTGTATTATTCCATTTATATTAAACTATGGAAAAACCAAAACCAACTCTACAAAATTAGAGAGCAGATCAAACATTGACTTTGGTGAACAGTATGGAATGAGATTGTCTAGGAAGGGGCTCAAGAGAACTTTAGGTGGAATCATGGAACTATTCTATATCGTATAGAGATGGTAGGTATATGAATATATGAATTTGTCTCAACCCATTAAAATGTACACTTAAAATGATTGCATTATATTGTATGTAAATTACAACAAAATAAAGCTGATTTAAAACTGCAAATAGGACAATTAAATAGTGTGGCATAAGGTGATGAATGCAATAGAAACAAGGAAATGCTTATCAAGCTAAGGGTGACCAGGACTCCTGTGGATGGTAGGCAAGGTTGTCCTTGATGACAAAGCAACCTTTTAGCAAAGACATAAAATACATGAGGAAGTTTGCTTTGTGGATATTTTGGGCAAGGACATTCCAGACAAAGAAGTGGCTCTTGCAACAATCTTTAGGCAGAAACATTCCCAGCATGTTTAAAGTACACCAAGAAGTCCAGAACGGCAGTAGTAAAAGATTAGGTTAGTAAAGAATGTAGGGATGGGACTGGATGGAGTGAGGCCATTATAAGGATTTTCAGGCCATTTTATTTTACTCTGTAAAATAGGAAGCTATTAGATTTTATGCACTGGAGTTAACACAAGTTGACTTACAAGTTAGCAGTGTAAGTCTAGCTGCTGTGTTGATACTGAGTATGATAGACAAGGATAGAAGTAGGAAGAACAGTTAGGAGGCTATCAAAATAATTTAGCTGAAAGATAACAACAGTGTGGAGAAGTAGCCATTCTGTGGATATGTTTTGAAGATGAAGCCAATACAACTTTCTGGCAGATTGGATGCTGGAGATGAGAAGAAAAAATGGAGTCAAGATTCATCAAGCATGTTGGCTGGGGCACTTGCCATTAACTGAGAAGTGGTAGGCAGTCGATGCAGTGGGTCCGAAGGGGATGACGACTGGAGTTCAGTTTGGGATGCATTGAGTTTGAATATCTAATTATGTAACCAGCTGTTGCTGATGAGAAATTAGATAGTTGAATGAGGAGTTTAGGAGAAAGGTCTGGGCCAGGGGTATAATTTTGAGTCAAAATACACCAAAAACATTTAAAGTCATGTGATAGGGTAAGACTCACTCAGGAAGAGGGTGTACATAGACGAGAAGGAAGGGAAACTAAGAGAAAGAAGAACAGAAAACGAAAAGAGAAGGGAAAGACTGATCCTTCTTTTTCTGTTAAATTACACTTAACATTATAATGATTAGGAAACAGAGAGAAACTCTCCAAGGAACTGAAAAATGACCACTGGAATAAGAAGTGCAAGAATGTGACATCCTGAACACCAAAGAAAAATAAAAAGAATGAGCACAATTAAATATATCAAATGCTTCTGATAAGTAAGATAAGGATAGGACTGTAGTTAGCAATGAGTAGACTATTGTTGACCTTGACTAGAATAGTCTCAGGTGAACCATAGTGATAAAAAAGTACAACACACAGAGTGTGAGCTTAGGGAAAAATGCAGGAGAGACACTGGAGATAGCAGTAGTACAGACAACACTTTAAGAATGTTCTGAAGCACAGAGGAACAAAGACCATGTTTTGTTTTGTAAGGTAACAGAACAAACAACATGTTTAAAAGCTGATGGAAATGAGGATGCAGTGGGGAATAAAAAGGAAAATTTCTGGAACCAAGTCCCTAAGCAGGTGAGAGGGGCTGGAGTCTGGTATGTAGTGAAGAGACAGGCTTTAGACATGAACTTGGAGAGTTCACCTGTGTTAACAGATGGGAAGGCAGGAATGAGTATATGGATGCTACTGGACAGGCAGATAAAAGATCTCACTGAATCTCTGTACATTAATCAAAGACTTAGAAATCATTATTTAAAAAGCTGCTTACCCACGAGGAGCCCATCATGTTCACCAGCCTCTCTTCCCTTCCTTTGGCATAATCTGATTTCAGATGCTTACATTATCCTAGGATGAAACCCAGAGCCCCAACATTAGAAAAGATCTTTTAGATCTTTTTAAAGATCTAAAAATGTAGAACAGGAATGCCCTCCATAACATCCTTTAGAAAGTTTAGTGTCAGCTAGAACATGCTTCATGATACAGAGCCCACCACCTTGACAGAAAATTCATTTTATTTGGGTTTTATTTATTTATTTGGCTCATTAGTTGGCTCCCTAGCCGGGAATTGAACCCAGGCTGCGGCGGTGCGAGTGCTGAAGCCTGGCTGCTACGCCACCGGGGAACCCTCCTTTGTTTTGGGTTTTAGACAACAACTCTACTTGTCAGGAACATTTCCCAGATTTGGAGTTCAACACGGTAACATTCACTGCTGACTTTATTCTCTCCTCAGGAGCAGCAAATCCAAACCAGCTGAGGGCAGAACTTCCCAAGTCATGTTGCTGAAACCACTCTTCTGGGAGACCTTCGGCAGCTCGGAAATAACACGTTCTCTGCCTGAATGAGTGCAGGAATGTCTTTATACACACTGTCCTTCCCAGGGCTTTGACAGGCCCTGTGGTAATGAAGCACTGTCACTGTTGACTTAGCGTCCCAAAAATTACTTACACGTGGGATCACATTCCCTCTCATTTTTAAGACATTATTTAGCACAGTGTATTAGCCATCTTTAAAAGTGTCCCTCTGAACAGCAAGGCTGGGAGACTGACTTACAAGGTGACAGTCCTAGGAGCATCTGTCCTTCACAGATTCAAGGTCTAGAGCAAGCTCGTCCAACCCACAGCCCACAGGCCGCATGTGGCACAGGACTTCTCTGGATGTGGCCCGACAAATTCGTAAACTTTCTTAAAACATTGTGAAAATTATGCATGGACCTTTTGTTTGTTTGTTTCTAGTCCATCAACTATCGTTAGTGTTAGTGTACTGTACGTGTGGCCCACGAAATTTTTCTTCTTCACAGTAATTCTTCTTCCAATGTGGCTCAGGGAAGCCAAAAGGTTGGACACACATTCTGCAGAACTGGGGGGGTATGTTAGACATGCAGATTCCTAGATCCACTGTATTAAAACCCCTGAGGGTGAGCCCAGGGAACGTGTATTTCCTAAGTGCCCTGGTGGCTTTTATGGACAGTAAACTTTGAACATTGCCTCACATTGTGGTCTTTGGGCCATCGGCCCTGGCATCACGGGGAGCTTGTTAGAAATGACGACTCCCAGGCACCGCCCCAGACTCACCGAGTCAGAGTCATCACTTTCATAAGACTCTCAGCACATTCAGGTTTGACAAGCTCTGTCTTGAGTAAGTTTTCTCAAGAAATAGTTTTATTTCAAATTCTTCAAAAGAACAGTCTCTGATTCCTGTGGTCCTTTTTTCTTTTTTTTTTGTCCTTTAAGTCATCCCAGATAGGCAGATGTAACGGTTACACTAGTGGGCCAATGATGTCATTTAGAATTACAGCCAGACAATTTTTCAAGTCCATGTGGTTTTGAGAATAGGATGATGGCAGGAAATTTATTCTATTGCCAGTGTCCCAAGCTCATCTTTATTAATTCTGAGCAGAATACATTCACAACACACACACACACACCCCCAAAGTGATAAACCTAAGATCATATTAAATAATAACAATAAGAATTTTAAAAAGTTGGTAATAGTGAACCTTTATTCTATGCTTGGTACTATTTGGGGTGTGTGTGTGTGTGTGTGTGTGTGTGTGTACCTGACCACAACCCTAAGAAGTTATTATTATTATTATTCTTGAAAGAGGGCATAATTTTCATAGAATCCATTACTGGGTAAAATGAATAGAGTGAAATAAAAAAACTAAACCATTTGATTTTTTGTTTTTCGGACAAGTAGTTTAGAATGCAAGAAAGTCTTTACTGTAAATAAAGTAAAATCCAAACCATAAAACTTTCTTTAAAAAAAAAGGGAATTTGCTTTACAGTTTAACTGATTTGGAGGTAGAAATTGATGAGCGGGTTCTGATTACCTTGCTTAAGATGCAAGCAATTGGCAACAATCATACCGATTACAAGCCATTTAAGCAATCTCAATTAAATTAGTGGTAATTCTAAACTACTCTATCTTTCATAGACATTGCTTTAATTTTTATGTAAATTCAAATTCTGGCTGTGCAAGTCCTAACTGTGTCACACTATATCAAGCTAGATTATTTCCATTTATCTTTGTGGAAATCTCCATACTGCATTTCACAAAGACTCAAACCATTCCCCCAAGCAAGTCTCACCAAGAAAACTCAAAGATCAAGCCCATTCTTCTAGCTTTACTTGGAGTCTCTCCAAGCAGACTACATGAATGAACAGAAAGTAACAGCTTGGAGATTGCCAGTAAGTCCTGGAGACTTAATATTTAAAAGCACGACAGAACAGAAAATACACTGCACCAGGGATCTGTGTATTTTGATTTGATCTTGATTCTGCCATCTACTTACCTTCAATTGTGCCAAGACTTACTGAGAAAGGCTCTTTTGATTAGTTAGCTATTGCTGTGTGTTACAGAACCACACACTTTCAATGGATTAAAACAAGCATTTATTTCTTACCTGAGAACCTGCACATGCAGGGTGACTGGGGTTTGGCTGACCTCGACTGACCTCACCTGAGCTTGCCTCGGATCTATTGTATGAGTCCAGATTTGCTCCACATGTCACTCGTCCTCTTTGGGTCAACATTACTTAAGGCGCATTCTATCCATGACCGAAGATGGGAGTGCTAAAGGGCTAGCTTGTTTCAACACCTGGCGTCACGTCTGTTTACCAAATACAGTAGCCTCTCCATTAACCAGAACTCAAGCAACTGGCACTCTCAACCAATCGGCAAAACTCTTTTTGCTGGTTGCTTGAGTTCCAGTTAACAGAGAGTCTACTTAATTTTATCTGGCATCTACCAATCCCCATGGATGCCAGTTAACTGAGAGTCTCCTGCAGTTGGCCAAAGCAAAACACAAACCACTCCTAAACCGAAAGCGGGGAGAAGTCTACTTCATCAAGCTGTAATGTGGATGTGGATGACCAGGAATTCAAGTTACCAGATTCTTCCCCTTTTCTTTAGCTTCCACAGCCACAAACCAAGTTAGGTAGATTTCACATCTATCAGGACACGTCCAGTTCTTAACATCACTCTGCAAACGTGGGAGAAATTCCGTGGGCGTCTACAGGGCCATTTATAAACTATTGCCCTGCAGGCAGGATTCGATCATGTTTTAGTTCGTCCACAGGGAATTCAGGGAATTCAAAAATAGTCTTAATTAGTTGAAAATAATTTTTGCAACCAGGGCATTTCACACAACACTCTAGAATTCAGATTTTTTCTGAAGGCTCAGAATACTTGGCAATGGTGATTTTGAGGAGCAGCTGCCTCCGTCACAGGGTGTAGCTCTCCACATCATCCCTGTTCCCCACCCACCCACACTCTCTGTCCCCACCCACCCAGCCCACTTCACTTATTTATATCACTTGCCTGAACACGGTGGGCAATTTAGGTTTCTCCCCCAGGATTCCAGGCTTGAGTTCCTGCCCTTCCTCTATCACTGGTTACTTGCAGGTCTAGATAAGACATGTAGCATAACTGGGTCATACTTCCCTCATCTGCAAAGAGGGAAGGGGGTTTCTGGAAGGCTTGAAGGGGCTCTCCTGCCCTATCATCCCATAATTCTAAAGATGCTAGGTCAGAGAGTGTGACATATTTCAAGACATCTCACGAGGCAAGCAAAGAGGTGTGTTTCAAGAGGTAACTGAGTATGACTCCTCAAATGAAGATGTGTAGACCCAGAGCTGGACCCTAAAAACCACCAGGGCCACGGAGCTCACTGTGGGAGTCTCTACAGAGCCCGAGAGAGGGAAGGAGTAATTAGAGAAAAACAGAAATTGTTGAGTTAAGCTGAATATCAGCAAGGTTTTCCTAACAAGCAAGCCTTTAAATTAGCATGCTTTCCCAGGAGAAGTGACAGAAACTTATTTAAAATAGGGCCAAACAAAGCATTTCAATAACCCATCATAAACACAATTCTCACTTAAGCCTGGGCTATAGACTCAAGGATAGGTTTGTCTTTTTTTCTCATCATTTTGTAAGATGGGTTAGTTTCCAATTGAACAGATAACAGAAAAGATCAAATCCTGGAATAGTGGCTGGGAGACAGACAAATCCTTGCCATGCGCCCTTGCATGCTTCAGGCCCATTAGTTTAATGCAGATATTGTTAAGGAAGCTCAGAAACAATGATCTAGTTTGCACCAGCCGTCTGTGTTAAATAAGCACATACAAAGCACGAAGGTAGGTGCGTTGTTTCGCACATTGTCTTAAGTGTGAAGTTTCAGGCTGTCACCTAGTTTGCCCATAGAAGGTGGAGATTTCTGTTTTCCTCCTTATCTGCTGCACATCTTCTTTGGAGGTATTTTGGGATAACGGAGCTTGTTATTCAATTATTTAAGACAGAGTGTTTGCTGACAACTCGATATTCTATTTTTTCCCCCTCTCTTCTCATTGAATAGGACTGTGCAAAATGGGTAAAGGAAAATAATTGGCTGGGCTGGGGAATGGAGAAGGAGGGGAACAAACTAATGAACAAAAAGGAAGGAAGCAAAGCCCCCCACTCCCAATTTCATCAGCTGCAGCACTAAGGGTGACCAAGGAAAAGCTCACAGAAACATTCTGTAGTGCCACATTAAACACATGCTCTCCTGTAGGGTTAACATAATGGAATACGGCCCCTGGAATCAACTCATTGACATAAAGGGCAAATCTGATCAGAGGCATACAAGAATGTAAACTGATTACATCTGTAATCATTCCTTAGCCAAAGCTCTACCACATTCACTCACTGAGCAAACATTTACTCTGCATCCGAGTTATTCTCCTAGAGACTGGAAGGATAGCCAAGGTTGTTTGCTATATATCCCCCAGCCCCCTGTTCTGTTTCTGGCCCCCCAAATTCAGTAACTCCTCTGGCATTCTTGTGCATATTCACAAAAGTCATCTGAAAAATGTGTGAAGGATTTAACACACTAGGCCTTCTGGGTCTAGAGAAGGAAGTGGTTAAAACAATGATGCGCGTACCTAATAGGGACCATAGGGGAGGGGCCAGAGGTGGGGAAAAGGGGACCATCTCAAAGGAGGAAGCGTTGCAACCATTTGGAGAAAGGGTGTAAAAGAGTAAGGTCTGGGAATTCCTGGCAAAGGAGACACAAACCACCAAAAAGTATAAAAAAAAATAGGTGCGCCTCACAAGTCTTCAAGAAAGTACTACACAAAATACCACAAATGCAATTTTAATCTATTAAATTGGAGAAAACACCCGAAAGCTTAAGAGGAGGTGTGAGGGAAAAGGTACCACCACGCGCGCCGGTGAGACTGCGGAGTAGCTCAGGCACCGTGGTGGTCAAGTTGGCCCCATGTGGTAACATGGCAGATGCCTGTCCCCTACAATCTGCCGGTTCACATCCCAGCACCAACCCTAGAAATACTGTCTGTCTTTCACAGAAGGCATGTTGTTGATATTAGCCAAAAATTTGGAAAAACAAAAATACCCGCTCAAGGGAGTAGGCCAGTTTAAATTTTCTCTAGAATCCTCTGATTTAAAAATATTCTAATCAATATCTATGAAAAAAAAAATACCTAGAATAAGCAAACCACCATATAGACCAAACAAAATGTGGCTACAGGATAAATTTAGTCCAAGGGCCCCCAATACACAACCTTGGTTTCAATCATCATTCCAATCTTTTACATTCTTTAATTCAAAATATACCTTGTTAAAGTAAATGATACTAATTAAGTGTAATTAACTTTTCTGTGTATCTACTAGGTGTCAGTTACTACATCTAGTGTTATAATACATATATATATTTTTTTGGGGGGGGGATAACAGAGCTTTTCAATTATTTAAGACAGAGTGTTTGCAGGAGGCAAACGGTGAATGAACCTTAATAAGTTAGCTCCTCAGTCATCCTATGCCCTGATCTTTCATCTTCCCTGAGAGCAAACATACCCATTTCTATTCAAACAATGATTTATTCATTCAAAAGTCATTTATTATATCCAATAACTAAAACCACAACCATGGCAACACCAGCAACTAACATTTATTAAGTGCTTACCATGTGTCAGTAAGAATTTTAAGTACCTTCTGGCTCCCTCCTCTCTCTCCCATTTTATTTCCTCTAATACAAAATCGCCTATAATTTCCCTCTAGCTTATTGTACTCCAGCTACACCGGCTTTCTTTCTGTCCCCAGGCACCCAAAGCTCATCTTTATGGCAGAGGCTGATGGAACCCTCCGACTAGAAATGTTGTTCCTTCAGTTACCACATGATTAGTTCCTTTCTGCCCTTTAAATCTCATCTTAACTATTTGATCAACAGAGAAGTCATCCTTGAACTCAATGTGCCTGATTCACATATCTAGTCCTCCTCCTCCTCTTTGCATTCTCTTTTTAATTTCACTTCTCACTTATTAACTTACCTAAGGCATTTGTTTCTTCTTTCTCCCTGAGTTGACTCTCCCCTTGGAATATGAAGTGATGAGAGCAAGGACCTCATCTGTCTTGTTTACTTCCATATCCCCAGTACCTAGGAACATGCTTAGTACACAGCTGCCTACAATTTCTTTTATAAATGCATTTCTTTTAACCTTCAAAATGATCCTATCAGGTAGCTACGATGAACCATCTCCACTTTATATATAAGAGAACCAATGACAGAAAGGCAGCGTGCCCTGCACAAAGTCACACAGCCAGGAAGTGGCAAAGCTGACAGGTGAACTGAGGAAGTCTGGCTGCAGTACGCAGCTTCTAAGTCAGGATACTGAACTTCGGTGGCTCGATGCTGTGCCGAACACTTAGCACAGAGAGGTGAACATGGCAGACAATGCCCCATGATTCATGGGCTCACAGTGGAGGCAGCTACACTTCAGCAAGTCATTAAACATGTTAACTGTAGACTCCTAATTGTATAGTAAAGGATAGAAAGGAAAAGCACAGAATGCTGTAAGGAACCCATAAAACCAAGACCTAATCCAGGAGGGAGTCAGTGAGTTTAAAACTTTAAGGATGAATAGCTTTTACCCAGGGGGAGGAGAGTGGGAATGGAGACTGCAGATGAATAAAATGACATTGGCACGTTCCTGAGACATTTACTAGTGCCAAGCAGGCAAAAGGGCTGTATGAAGGATGATATTAGCAGGAGACTGTAAAAGGCTCTTCAATTTTAAAAGATCAAAGAGGCTATAAATAAATTTGAAAATGGTGAAATGAAACAATTAATTAGGTTGATTTATAGCTATATATTGAATTCCTCTATCCTACAAACTGAGCATAGACCCTCTTTTAAGGACCCATCGAATATTTTCAAAATGTTGCCTTGTATTATTCCAGAAGCATAATTTGAATCAATAAATCAAGAATCAAGAAAAATACTGTTATAATTCACATTCTCCATAGCTGCTGCCATAAAGCTACACATTAATAACACTAGCATAAACAAATCAATTCATATACCTTGGAAATTAGAATAATAATAGTCAATATTTACTGGGTGTTTACTGCATGCTTGAGGCATGCTGAGACTTTTGTCTTAATCAGCTCACTGAATCCTCACAAAATCTTTATTAAATACATACCATGTTTACCATTTTTGCAGGTGAATAAGTTTATGATGAGAGAGATTATATGACATAAAGTGTACCCAGTTACTCAGCTAGTAACTTACATATATGTGGGATTTGAACCAAGCAATCTAATTACTGCGTGTGTGCGTGCGTGTGCATGCGTGCGTGTGTGTAACCACGATGCTATTCTTTGTCTTCTAAGTAGTTTTGGCATGAAAGGAAATCAAGAGTACAATAGTATTTAGAAGAGAAAATGATAATATAAGCAAACTAATAATAAATTATGAGCAAAACATGTTGATAGCTGTTAAAGGTATAGAATGGGTACATGAGGGTTTACCATATTGTTTGTCTATTTATGTGTATGTTTCAAAGTCTCTATCATACACAGTTATAACTGTAAGGTAAAAACAGAGAGTAATGGATTAAAGACAGCCATTCTTAGCTCCAAAAACACTTCGAGTAAACCTATCTTGAAGTGATTGCTCACTGTTCTTTACTTTTTACTGTAATATCCAAAGCTTGTGTAAATGGTTACTATTGATTCCATGGATTTTTGTATGTAATTCTCAAAAAAAACACTCTGTGATAAACACATTCTCATCTCTACTTCATAGATGAGGGAAAGGGCTTCAAAAGTTTCAGTAACTTACCCAAAAGGGCCTTAGTTAGATATGAAAAAATGGAAATTTGAGTTTGAATCTTTTTTTATTCTGAACTTTTTTTATTCTGCACACCAACCACATGACTGCCATTATGCAATTACACACGTTTTGATGACAGGACGCTTTAAAACTTACCTTCAAAAAAAATATCCTATAGCATCTAGCATAGCACCTGTCACAAAGCTGGCTCTTAATAAATATTTTATAATAGGATTGAGGGTGAGAAAAACTGAAGAGGAGCCCACAGTATCTTAATTACCTTGATATAAACAGTATCGGGGGCATTTCATCTTTTTTTAAAAAAATAAGCTGTTAAGATGAACTGAACGGTTTCTTTTTGATAAGTTTAGACAGGCAGTCCAGTTACTTCAACTGTTGTGCACATCTTTGGACAGGAACTGGGTCCTTCACTGAATGTGACTATGTGATAGAAACAAAGTGAGGCTGACCATCATAGAAAACACTGTAAAATTTCAAGGTTATAATTTTTAAATTTCCTATTAATGTTTCACATCACTCTAAAAAAGTTTTGATTGTCTTCACCCACTTGTCCTCCCCTAAGTATTGAGTCATCTGTAAAACAAGAGTTTATCTTTGGTTTCATCCAGGTAACGGAAGAAAACTTTATAAAGATGAACCATTAAGAAATGGCTTTAGAGTCATTTTTCTAAAGGACTTAAAAATCTGCTAATGCACACGTCATTCTGCCCACAGCCAGAGCAAGAATGGCTTTGGCAATTATTATTATAAAATTTTTTTGTTAATTTTTCTGTAAACTCTGTTGATGAAATTCATATCATCTGCAAGTTTAGAAAAACAATGCAAAAACCAGATTGTCAATCAGATACAATTTGTTCACAGAGGATCCCCTTTTGGGTACTGCTTTTCTGCATACTCACAAGCCTGGTAGTATATAAGCTACTGATGACTTTCTCTTTGCAATCAGAATTAGGTTTGTTCATTTGTAATTCCTGAAATCAGTTTTTTAAAAAACTGGCAGAATAGTTATCTGTACAATATTCATTTTCTAAGAACTTGTCTATTTCACAATAGACAGGTTCTTAGAAACTGAATGCATTCTGAAATGTATTTCACTCTTTGTGAGAATTAAAACAAAATCATTCAGACCATAAGTTTCTCATGATTATCATGAAGACTGACTAGCATTTTTTTTTTTTGCCTTAAATTCCCAAAGTATATGCCTTGACTGCCTCTTCTTTCCCTACATCCACTATAAAGTCTACTTCATGTGACGGTAAATGTCATTTGAAATATCTTCGTTTATCTCATTTTGACACATTTCTCTCTTTTAAGATACATCCTGCAAATATGTGCTTAAACTTTTGTTGTGATGTCAGCAAATAACACTCTGGCCTTTAAAATATGTACTAGCATTTAAGTGGTTTTAAAATGTTTAAAATGCTCTTATTCCTTATTAATATAAAAAGAATTATAATACCAACCCAACTAAATATCCTGTATTAATTCTATTAAAAGTTTTTTAAAATGGGCAACCAATCTCTAGTGTGTATCTTTCGTTTTCATCATAATTTGCAATTGCTACAAATTTGAAGCAATCTTAATGTCCATCATTATAATGTATAAAATTATAGTTTATCAAAGTAATGGAAGGCTAGGTGGACATTAAGAATAATGAGTGCTTTCTGTGTAATGACATCTAAAAATCTCTGTCATATTGCTGAGCCAAATTGAACCAGTTGACGAAGAGTAAAAAAGTGTATCAGGGTGCCCCAAAAAATGTATACACATTTAAAGTAATTTATCTGTTACTTTTATAAGCTGAAATTAATTATGGCAGCAATGTGTATATGATATTCACTCAAAAGATGGCATTAATCAAATGAATATTAGTGTCACTATGCAACAGGCAGGACAGTTAGAGAAAATGGTGGAAGCATGGTTGTCGTTGGACAAGTGCAAGATAATTTTGAAGTGAAATTTGAAATTTGAGAATGTTGTTTGAGTTTCCCCCACGTTCTCCTGACTTAACATCCCTTGACCTCTACCTATGGGGGGACCTTAAAGGATATGGTGTACCACAGAAAATCGGCTACAATGACAGTACTTCAGGAAGAAATTGAAATCACATGCTCAGCGACACAAGTGGACACTTTGATCAACGTTGCCCAAGTAGTAGTTCGCCGTAATCAGAAGCGTCTGGACACTGATGGTCACCACTTCAAGCACCTCTTGCAATTGCAGAAGTCAAATGTGATTTGTATTCATCTTTTGTTATTGGTATATATTGAGTATTACAATTTTAACTGATTTTTCCTTTCTTAAAATGTGCATACATATTTTGGCTCCCTCCTATATTGACATACCTGTATATGTTTGCGTGAGTATACATTTAAATAAATCTGAAAGAATTAAACCCAAACCTTGGAGATAGAAAATTGTGAGAGAGATTTACTTTCCATCATCCAAGCTTATTTAAAAAAAAAAAAAGGTTGCGTATTAGGGGACAAAGGAATGGTGTTTTCGTAAGCAGGTATACCGCAAACTTTCCACGTGCATCATTTTGTGACTGAACACATTTTTAACAAAGCCACTGAACAGATTTCCTGAACCATTTTCTATTTTAATGTATCGTTCCTAGGATATAGGCAATTAAATGGCCAAAGGGTATTACAAAGAGGCCGGTAAAGCCTGACTTGGAATCTAAGCTAAGCAGTCAATGTAGACTCCACTTGTACAGGAATGCTATTGGTAATAAGGATACTAAATATTTTAAAGAGAAAAGCCAGAAGCAACCAGTCACAGGAGCTTAAAATTCGGATGCATCATGTTATAGTGAACTTCTCGTTTTTCTCACTGCTGATAGCATTCAGAAACAACGAACATGGTGTTCAGAAAGGAAATAGGCAGGGGATTGTTTTTTTTGTTTTGTTTTTTTTTTTCTTTTGGACCACTCTGTGCCTTTATGATAATCATAAGAAAACATGGTATTAGAGGGTTGCCAGTAAAAAATAAATTCCATTTTGATAAATGGTTTTGTTTTCTTTTAATTTTCACAAAAAGTGAAATACGTTTCAGAATGCATGAGAAATCTTACAAAATAGACAAGGTATCAGATAAATATTGTGCCAGTTTTTTTTTTTTCTTAAATTGATTTCAAAAACTACAAACCAACACACCTGATTCTGATCACAAATAACAAGTCACAAGCAGCTTCCCTGTTCCTCTTGTGAGTGCACAGAAAACTGGTGCCCACCAGCGCACAGGTAAGCATTCAGAATTATGTCTTAGAGTTCTGACATAAGGACTTTTTCTATCCCAGACAACTATGCATTTAGACATGTAACGTGTTTTGTTTTGTTTTTTAAGATCTGAGATGTGCTTCTTTCTGCAAGAGTTTGCTTTGATACACACAGGAAGCTCTTTTAATCCTATGAAAAGGTAATCAATAAAGGAATAACTTTCTTTATCACCTTAGGCTCTTAAGCAAGTGAAAATCAAGGCAACTAGAGGCTGATTAACTCACCAGCAGTCAGCCTCCAACTACAGATCGGTTACCACTCTGATCAGTTACATAAAAACACGATTCAGACTCGTGTTTGTTTGTGGGTGAGGTTTGGAAAATGAAGAGAGTAGCACTATTCTAAACCATTGAATTGAAGTGGTTAAATGTCTTCTCTCTAAATCTTAACATTTTCTAGGAATAAAATTCTCAGCTTCCACCCGCCAACCAAGAAATGATTTCACACCTCTAGTTCGCAGTCTTAGGAACGCCCTCACAAAGCCTCCGTGGTCCCAAGGTCTTAGCTATTTGCCTGACCTGACGATGGGAAGGGACATTCAAGGGCAGCTCTGTTAGTGTCTTGAAAGACTTCCAGGGGAGGAGGTTGGTCAAAGGAAAATATTCCGACAGGCAACTTATAATAGGAGGCTTTTCTCATCTTGCACCTAAGATCCACTTCTCTGTATTCTTTCTGTTCATTTCCTTCGGACCCTAGAGATGAATTTATCCACTCAACAACGTGAAGGCATTTGATAGCTATATGCTAGGCATTTACAAAACATTTGGGTGCTTCTGGCTACTTACCACTGCATAACAAACCACCCTAAAACTGAGTGTCTTAAACCATTTATAGGCAACTCCTCACTTAGTGACCGATGTCTGTTCCTATGACTAGGCCGTTAAGTGAACTGGTGGATAAGCGAGAAGCTTGAAGGTGGATGTCTTGTGGTGTGTGTCATGATGCCACAGGGTACGTATTTTTCAAGAGATATCATGCAACACCATACTTACAAACAAAATGTGTAGTCTTGCGTGACTGTGGAAGTGTTGTGTAGTAAATACTGACTGACTATGGGAAGGACACAGAGACTGAGAAAGAGGATTCCTGAGCCTCACTCAGACTGAGAAAGGGCATTCCCTGTGCTGGAGAACTGGTCGCAGGTCCGAGCAGTCGTTAAACAGGTAGGTCGTTAAGTGAGGAGTGGCTGTATATTATCATCTCTCACAGTCGTGAGGGATGACTAAACGCAGCTAGCTGAGAGGTTCTCACAAAGGGTTTCTCAAGGGATTGCAGCTGGGCCTGGAGTCAACTCAGGGCTCAACAAGGCTGGAATCACAGATCGGTCACCCCAGTGTTCCCTGTCCTCTTTCTTATTTTCCACATCGTCTCTCATCTTTCATGGGTCTCTCTACATGGTTTAGTCTTCTGATAGCATGGTGGTCTTGGGATAGTCACACTTCTTACATGGTGACAAACTTCCAGAAGAAAAGAATGAAAGCCGCTGAGCCAGTGAGGGCGCCACTCAAAGCTGGCACAAGGTCACTTCAGCTCTATGCGTTCTATGGGTGAAAGCTGTCACAGGGCCTGCCCACATACAGGAGTGCAACATGATGAACTCTGTCACCTGATGGAGGATTGACAAAACCACACTGCAGAAGACCTTTGGGATGGCGGATGTTATTACAGCTATCTTTGGAAAATGCAATCATGTCACACTGGGAGTCTCAGGCATGCAGAGCCGTAGGCCACTCTCTGTCCATGTTCTAGGCTGTGTGTTCAAATCCTTAATGCCATGAGGAATGGCGTTTCTTTCCTGTCTCTGCCTTTCCCCCTCCCCATTTCTCATCCATAAAAATTTGAGTTCCCACAAAGGGATAGCCTCTCTGTTACAGTCACATCATTGAATTCAGGTATGTGTTGTTTGTACTAAAAAATTATCTTTCCATGTATTCCTGCTCCTTTTTTAGTCAAAAATTTATGGTTAAGATAGAAGAGAAGAAGTAATAGAGAAATAATCCTGCCATGTTAAGGAGCTAATCCCTTCTCCTGGTAATGCTGGCTACATGAATGCTGACAAGGATCATCCATCTATTTATTTATTTATGTCACTGCAGACACAATGGTGGATAAAGTAGACATGGTCCCTGTTGTGGGTTGAGTTATGATCTCCAGATTTCTATGCTGAAGTCCTAATTCCCAGTATATCAGAATGTGACCTTACTTGGAAATGGGGTCTTTGCATAGTATAATTAGTTAAACTGAGGTCACTGGGGTGGGCCTTAATCCTTTTGAAAAGGAGAAACTGGGACAGAGACAGATATGCACAGAGTGAAGATGCTGTGAGGAGACCCAGGGAGAAGACAGCCATCTGCCAGCCAAGGAGAGGCTGGGACAGTCTTCCCTGAGCCCTGAGAGGGCGCCGACCCTGCCGACACCACAGCACGGTGGCAGGCTTGTAGCCCCTAGAGCTGCGAGACAAAACGTCCTGTGGTTGACGCCACTCATTTTGTAGCGCCCCTAGAATTAATACAGTCCTCGTTCTTGTAGGGATTATCAACCAGACATTCACCGAATAATTGCAAATTAACAGGTGTACAATTACAACGTTGAGCTAAGTAACATGAAGGAAAGAAATGCGATTCTATGAAAGTAGAGACCATGGGAATGTTTCTAGGTCCGGTGGGTCAGAGAAAGTTTCCATAAGGAAACTGATGCTTGAGGTGAGGTGAAGAGGGCCAGGGTAACCGGAAGAAATAAGCAAACCCTGCACGCCCAGGCTGGGGGCTGGCAGCCAGTGTGAAGGCCTCTGCCCGGTGCCCGCACGGTGTAACCGGGACACCAAACCCAGCACAGTGCGGTTCTGGCCCAGAGAATGGGAGGAAGGCACGTCCAAAGTAAGATCAGTAAAGCAGGCAAAAACGCCCTGTAGGTCTTGTTAAAGATATTTTCAGTCTCATATGTCAATGAGAATGCTTTAAAGGGTCTTAAGCAATTAGCTCAGGCATGTTCAACTTGCAGGTCAAGACGGCTTTGAATGTGGCTCAACACAAATTCTGAAAACATTATGACATTGTTTTTGTGACCTTTTTTTTTTTTTTAAGTCATCAGCTATCATTAAGTGTACTTTATGTGTGGTCCAAGAAATTCTTTGTGTGTGGCCCAGGGAGGCCAGAAGGTTGGGCACCACGGAATCAGATGGTGATTCGAACTTTGTGTGTGGGTGAGATTGCTAAGAGTCCAAAATGGGAAGAGAAAGAGGCCTAGAATGGAGAGCTACTTAACTGCAATATTTATTTGATTTTTTTTCTGATTTTGCTATTATTTCATAAGAAAATGATAGTAGCGTTTGTATCCCATTACTCCTGTCAGATCATTTCTTTAAAAAAATTGGGCCTTCCGAAACAAACTTCCTATCTCCAAGTTACAGTACGACCATGGGCAATTGTTAATCGTATGTGTTTTTATTAAAAAAAAAAAAAAGACATTGTAGTTCCGTTTTTCCACTTCAGATTACAGAAGGGAAAAATGCTTTCATAAGTATTTCAGATAAAAATAAAGCAAGAATTGATTTGGCTTTTCTCAGCTTTAAAAAAAAAAAATAAAGGTATCTTTAAAAACACCCTACTGCCCACAGGGAGAAGGAAGCCTTATCTGATTGAAATGGTGATTGGATTTTTTGTACAAACTGACATTTGGTACAGGCCCTATCTTTGAATCATTTCATTTCTAGCAGCATTATGACATTATTCCTAAGTGTTTTATTGCCTCTGTTAAAATAGAGGACACGTACATGGGCTGCTTTCCTCTTAGAGGAAACCCGCTGGGGCTGTGCCATTGCAGGGGCCTCGGAAGCTGTTCAATTACGTCTTTGTTAGGATGGAAAGAAAACGTGAGGCCGCTTACTTTGTCATACAGAAGTGCTCTTACCAAGCCTGCAGATGCTCACAGCTACTCACCCTAACTGTCAGGTGGGCATGGCTGGGGGCAAAACAGAGGTCTAGGACAGGCTATCGACAGAGTAGGCAATGAACTCCCTCATTAGCAGAGGCCGGTCATACTGTCAGGTGAAATTCGTTCTGGAAGTCTCTCTGTGGCCTCCTCATTGTTTTAAATGACGACACCCAGTGACAGTGAGAGTGGAGGGACGTGCTCATTCTCTGTTAACATCAGTAATGACTCCCTTTAACTTAGATACTATGTCACTATATCTTACAAATCTGCATACCATTTGACCCAGCAATTTTATATCTGAAAGTTTAACAAATTCATCACAAAATTCTAAAACGTTTAATCTACAGGAATGTTAATCTCTGTGTAGCTCTTAGAAGCCAAAACTTAGGGACAATTACCTTTCCAATTAGAGAACATGGGTTAGAAACAGTAAGGTCCACCTATGTGAGGTAGTAACTTGTAATTATTCAAATTATGGTATACAAACATAATGCAACATAGAACTATAAGAGCAGATTACAAATAAGTATATGGAACACCCCTTTTGTGCAGGAGTGTGAAATGGTTATCAATTTTTTTAAAAAGGTTTGAAAATGTATGCACTAAATTCTTAATCACTTAAGTCTGGGTGTTAAATACACAGGTGACAACTTTTCATTTTTGTGGCTTTTTTGTATATTCCCAATTGTCATCAATGAATGTGACTTTTACAGGGATACAACAATTTTAAATTATGATTAGCTTTTCCAAAAGGATGCCTATCCCTTTGACTCTCATCTACTTGCTAATGTTTAACACCTTAAAACTAGAGATTTATTCCTCTTCAATTCTCTAAAAATACTTCCTTGAGAAGAGGATTTACAAAGCTGTAGCAGACATTTATGCCTCAGTTTGAAAAGCTCGTGAGATTCTTCCAGTAAGCAAAGTCTGATGGTTTGAAAGGAAGATGAATAATAGGACAACAGGACACCTGAGGAAGGTCAAGTGCACTCAGGAAGGCTCATTCTGCCCATGGGAACCTGTGACTTCTTTTCTGTTTTACCTAGCAAGGAATTGACAGGAATTTAGTAACCTAAGAACTCTGTTCAAGGTCTTGGCATCAATGGATAAAAATGCTTGAAGTAAAAGGTACGGAGTTTATGATTTTTTTTTTAAGCAGATTCAGATGGAGATTTCACCTCCAGTTGCCCTAAATGTGCAATAATAAGCACAGATCTAAGATACATTCATATAGTGCATAGGCTCTGGCATGTCAATTTGGTTGGTCTTTATGTGTTTAAAGTAACCTGGACTATTCTGAATCTCTTTCTTCTCTTAGACATTTCCTCCCTCCCTCCCTCCCTTCTATCCTTCCTTCCATCTTTCCTTCCTTTCCCCTCCCTTCCCCTTTGCTCTCCTCCCTTCCCTTCCCCTCCTCTCCTTTCCTTTTTTATCCTTTGATTTCCTTCTCAGTGACGCTTCAGCATTTGATAAAGTGGATTGCTCAACCTACAATCTCTCTCTCTCTTAAATATTGACTTTATTTTTAGAGCACTTAGATTTACTGAAAAAATTGAGAATATGGCACCAAAGTTTCCCATATTTTCATCTTCATTGGGAAAAATCAATTTTGAGTAGAATATTATTCAATTAACCCAAATAGTCAGTTTAGACAGCAGATGCAATAGAATTAGGCTACATCATAGAAGAAAAACACCCTACTTCTAACACTTTTATTACCACTAACACTACTAGGGATAGGGAAGCATTTATTAATCATCTCCTATGATTCAGGTACTTCATATAATTTAATTAAATATTAAGTAATTTAAATATATTTCTATAAATTAATTTAATGATAAAAGCAACCCTTTAAGTTCAGTGATTTATTCTTATTTTACAGAGGAGAAAACTGGAATGGAAAGATTTCCGACAACTTGCTTAATTTCACATAGCTAGGAAGTAGCAGACCAGATATCCACTTTGGTCTCCTCAATTTCAAGGTCCCACTTTCATGCAGTGTGCCATGCTATCTACATAGATTTTTAGAAGAAAAAAAGAAACAGAGATCCTACCACACCACGACTAGTGCTGGAATCACTACTTCTGTCACCACCAACTAGAATGTGATGTCTATGGCCATTTTTAGTAACGAAATGCATCACTGTAGCCAACTTAACTGATTGCCACTCTCAATGCTTTTTAATGACAACAACTTTAAGTCAATCACAGAGTGTATGATTCCTATCTGTGCTTTCTAAAGCACTCAGATCGCCCCCAAAGCTGCTCAGAATTCTCTCACATCCATCGCCATTCGCTCTGACATAGCTGTCACTTCCTACTTGAGTTTATTTCCATCTATCCTCAGAATCTTTGCAATCAAGTTATTGTAGACAATTGATGATAAAGTAGCACTCAAGTCACCATTCTGGATGATTTAAGGCCCTTATTTTATCTCTTGGTAGACTTTTATTTGTATTCTATAATCTCATACATATAAATGACAGCCTGAGTATATCTTTACTTCACTTGATGAGCTCACCGGACCAGAAGACCTCTAGCCCAGGTGGGAATACACAAGCTGAAATGTCTAAATTACTTAAACATAAATCCTCTGAATCAGAAATGTGAGCTGTCACCAGGCTCGCTGAATGCAGTTGGTCATTTCAGTTAAAGCCCATTTGAAAAAAAGAGAAAATAACATTTTAAAGAAGAGATGTACAATCTCATTGATATCATATCCACTCTTTCTGTTATAGATTTGGCAGGACTGAGGGAGAAGCAATAAGAAGACTGGGATACAGGCAAAGGGAAAATACATTTATACTATATTTATATACAGCATATTACATGTTAAAGACACATATATTACATATAGGTTTACATATGGGAGATGACTTTAGTTATTCTACCAATAATACCACAATTTAAGGAATACTTAAAAGTACGAGGTGTAAGACAAGCACTTTATCAATAACAACAATAGCTAACATTTGTTAAGCACTTATTATGTGCACCAACACAATGTGCCACATACACACACACACACACACACACACACACACACAAATTGTACTTACATAATTCTCACAACAGCCCAGTGAGTTCTCATTTTATAGGGAAGATACTGAGATTCAGAGAGGCTGAATAATGAACTCATTCACATGCACACTGTCAGGAAGGGGCAAAGCAGGACTCTGAGCTTCACTGTGGGTTACCAATTTGTATATTATGCATCCCTAATGATACCCTGACAGGTGGCAGAAGTTCACAAGTTGTAGCCGGATGCCATCTACATCAGATTCACCTGGAGTCCATGCTGAAGCACAATTTCTAGGCTCTGTCACGGCCTTTCCAAATTAAAGTCTGTGGGAGGCATGCCCCGAAGATGTACATTTTTAATTTGTTCCTAAGGTGACTTTTTTAGAAGGTGAGTATTTGAGAGCCAGTGTGGCTAGCAAGTCGGCCCGTGACTGTGGCAGGAACAGGATTGTAATCCCACCTTGCTAGTAAGCAGCTCAGTGACAGTGGACAAGGCACTTCATCTTTTTGAACCTTCCATGTCCCATCTAGAACGTGATAAGGTGTGATCAAGATGCCCACTCTAACATGCCATCGGTATTTTCAATCAACCCTCACACACGGGATATATCAGTTGTGTTAGGCTCCGCCTTGATCAGCCTACTTACTGGTCCTGTTTGCAGGGCCAGCCACTGTATTTCAGAGACACTTTACTATCTGGAGCCGAGTCAAGGCTGCCTGCTCCAGAGCCAAGAAAAACTGTGACCTGGAAGCCAGAGGACGTGGCTTGTTGTCTGGCATTCGACACTTTCTGAGGTGTAATTAAGACAGATGAGTAAGTGCTGCTATTCCAAATGTGCTAGGGCTGAGGCACAGAGGTAGTTTTCTCTGACCAGCAGCATATTTTCATGGAAAACAAGTGATATTTCCTGTTGGAGAGAGCAGGGCCTTTTATAGCAGACAGCAAAAGCTCCCTAATCTATTTCAGCCAAGAGGTAATCATTTCCAGCCTCTGAAACTATTCCTGCAAATCCAAGAACATGCATTTCATTTGTGATCTGCACAACTGTATTGGCCTTTACAAGAGAAGTAAATATGTCCTCAGCAGTGGCTGCGTATTTGCAATTAACTAATCTATTGGCAGAGTCTGGCATCTGCATATGCAAATACAGGTTTAGCAATACACATAGAATGTAGGGCCACATGTCATTTTGCAGGCATATTTTGGGAGCCTGGAAGAAAATGTGGTCTTTATTTTAATCTGCAGTGGCTGCTTGTCCAGTGCTTTCCATACTAACATGTTTACTAAATGAATGTTTAATATTTAGGTCCCAAAATAAACAGCTAATGAATATTCATGTATGTTGAATACAATCAGAGAAAAAGCCAAGAAAAGAACCTCAGTGTGCAAACTCCTACTCCCCATCTGTAACCATTAGGATAACGGGGCCACATTGCCACTAGCTAGGCCTGGAGTCATTCATTCAACAAACACTTATTAATTTGCACATTGTGTACAAGCCACAGAAATAAGCTAAGGAGGCCTTTTTGTATTTTTAATTTTAAGGAGGAGAAATTACCTGAAAGTAAAGAATAATGGTTAAGAGAATCCATTCATTAACTATTTATTGAGTACATACTTGTATTTCATGCGATCTATTGATATACTTATTATAGGCACTGAAACTACAAGCAATGAGCTAAAAAAAAAAAAAAAGTGATAAAAATAATTTCTCCCAGAGAATTTATGTTTAGTTTGAGGAAGATAAATAAAGAGCAAATGAACAAAAAATAAAGTATGATAGATGGTGGTACTATGCAAAAAATAACCAAATAAATAGAGAAGGGAGTATGTGAGTATGTGTGTGTGTGTGTGTGTGTGTGTGGCGGGGGCGGGGGGTATTGACGAAAGCAGATAAATTTAAAGAAAAGAAAGAAAAAAAAAAACCTCAGGAAAGTCTTACCAAGAAGATAGACTCTGAATAGGAGTTGATGGAGGTAAGCCTTGGGGATATAAGCAGAGAAAATGGAATTGTACTCTCTTTGAAGAAAATGAGCACCCAGTAAGTTAGAAGAACACAAGGGAGGCTAGTGTGGCCAACACAGTGGGAATACGTTTTAAGAAAGGAGACACGGAGCTAAGAGGATGCCAGGTCACTGAAGTCTTGGTACTCCATTCAATGTCTTTGATTTTGAGATGGGAAGCCCTTGGGATTTGAGCAGAGAAATGAGAGGATTGAACTTGTATTTCAAAACAATGAAATTAAGAACATTATGCTAAGCAAAATAAGCCAGACAGAAAAATCCAAGAACCATATAACTTTACTCCTATGTGGAACATAAGTCTGAAAGCAACAAAAAAGCAAAAACTCATGGACACAGTCATTAGTTCAGTGGTTACCTGGGGGTAAGGGAGTATGGAGGGAGAGGAAGGAGGGGAGAGGAAGGAGGGGGTAGGTGAGGAGTGCGAGGGAGTCAAATATATGGTGACGGAAAGAGAGCTGACACTGGGTGGTGAGCACACACTGCACCATATAGACGATGCACTGTAGAACTGTACACCTGGAACCTATGTAATTCTTATGAGGCAATCTCACCTCAATAAGTCTAACAATAAAAACAAAACAAAATGAAAAAACAATGATCATAGCATATGAGCTGAAAATAGACTAGAGGGGGCCTCGGCAGAAAAAGGAACTCGTGGAGTGGTTTCTGCTACTAACAAGTTAATGAGTGATGGAGGCTTGGATCTGGGTAGGAGTGGTGGAAGTGGTGGGAACTGGTTGAATTTTGGATATTTTGAAATGGAACTAATACAATTTTTGGAATCATGTAACTTTCTATTTTGAAATGTAATGCACATGCAGAAAAGTGAACAAAATACAAGCGTAAAATTTTCTGAATAATGTAAAGCAAATAACATGAATCCACTACTCAGGTTAAGAAATAAAACACTGCCAGCACTCCAGGCACTCTACATACTATTCAACACGCTGGAAGAAAGATTCAATATGTTAAGTAGAGACATGGGAGATATAAAAGAGACCCAAATCAAACTTAGGGAGATGAAAATGGCAATGTCTTAAACAAAAAATTCACCAGATAGGATGAACACCAGAAAAGACTTGACATTTCAGAATAAAAGATTAGTGAACTTTCCAAATGATGTCTTTAATTAACAGAATGGAACTACATTCTTGAGAAATGGGATGAATATCTTCCAAGAGAATCTGTCATTCCCAGAGGAAGTGTTTTCTTCACAGGAGAAAACAGAAATATTCAGAGTGTTACTGCTTTACAAATTGGACTGAAACTATTCTTGTTCAGTCCTGGTATCCAGTCACAGCAGCCACAAATTCTAGAAAGCAGCAGACAATACTGGTAAGTATGTTTAGAGACTTCCAAGAGCCTAGGTCAGTTGGTATACAAATGAGATGATTCTGGCTACAGAGGGATCTCTTTCTAAGAGACTGCTGGCATTGGAGTGTCTTCTCATTTGGTTAACTTCCAAGGAAACAGATATGATAGCATGGATTGCTTAAATTTAAAAAAATACTAAGGAACAAAAGATCCTGTTGTGGGCTATTCTGTCCCAGTGGCAGAATACAGTACCCTGACAGCTTGAGGGCAAGACTTTGAAGAAGATGCTTTTGAATATGGAGTAACACTGTTTTCATCAGTGCATGCATCTGCAGTTAAGGATAGCTATATACAGGCACTCCTCACTTAACAACCAAGTTCCACTCCTATGACTAGGCTGGGAAGTGAATTGGTCAATAAGCAAGGAGCTTCAAGGTGGATGTCTTGTGGTGTGTTGTGGCACCATAGTGCATGGAGTTTTCAACAGCTATCAAGCAACACTACACTTATAAAAGAAATATGTAGTCTTGTGTGATTGCAAATGCTTCATGTAGTGAATACTGACAAACTGCATGAATGAGACAAAGACTGAGAAAGGGGATACCATGCGCTGGAGATGTGGTCTAAATCCCATCAGTTATTAAATAGGTAGGTGGTTAAGTGAAGATCAGCTGTATAATGTGTATAAGAAAACAGGGAGTAAGGATAAAAGATATTTAATAGTATCATACTGTATAGAGGTACCAGTAACAATCCCACCTGATTTTTGCAATCTTCTTAGCACTGTATTAAAGATTTCGGCTATTTTAGGTAAGATGTTCCCTCTTATTGAGAATTCAAAGGGCTACCACTTGTTGCCATCTTATCTTAGAGATAGTACAAGGGATGGTGTAGATGTAACACCTTACAAAAGACTGTAGAAAGTATGCAGTGAATAACAATAATGAAGTATTAAAAATATTTCCTTTGGTTCTGATAGATCTTTGCTCCAGAAGTTAAAAAAATAGTTCTTGACGTTTTTTTCTTCAGGTATAGTTATGTTGTAACTAATGCTTCTGGTATAAACACCTTCAAGGACCCAGTTGCTGATCCCAACAAAAGGACCAGGAGGAACTGATTATCTTTGCATAGGACACCAGCAAAAAATTCTGTTGCACGTAAGGATATCTTGAAGAATTTGGTCATAATCTTGTCCATACTGTCTTCAAGAATGGGAAGATGACAAAAAGCTATTCATTTGATGGAATAAGAAAAATGCAAAGCTGAATATTAGGCTTGCTTTGTGAGTGTGTTGTGCATGCATGTGTGTGTGTATGTGCATGCACACACATATACATGTAATACATAATATCTATTATACAGATATATGGTGTGTGTTTGTGTTTTATAATACATTACAGCCAAATTATGTGTTGGTTTATGGACATAGTGCTCTTTAAATTTTTTTCTTCTTTTCCAATGTTTCAGTGATCTCCAATTAGAAAATGCATTTAACCATGTAAAAGATTAATGCTAACGTAAGCTTTTTAGCGCCCTGTGCCAAGAGACAGTAATTCAATGTGGTATTGATCTTTACACAAGTAACAGAACCGAGAAACTTTTATATATATCTGAGTATCACATAAAACCAATTTGAATGAAATCACCAGAATTGCTTTATGTTTACATTTAACTTGCATACAAACAACAGTAGGGCCTTGACCTTGGGCTGTGAAGAAACTCTTTGGCTAAGAGCATTACCCAGAGAGGGAGTGGTAAGTGCTCAGCCACCCATGTTCTCAAGTCAGGAGTGGTGGTGGGGCGGGGTCCTCAGTTCTGAAAGAGAGCTGGGGAGGTACACCTCCCCGTGTACTATGTAACAGTAAGATTAAATCAACTGCCAAGGGCTGTCTACCTTATATAATTCATGAGCTTTCTGATGGAGTCAACATCATTGAGTAGAATACATGCTGTAGTAGAAAGGTGCTAAAAGTTCACACCAAATGCAGTCAGATATGTCCCTTCAACTCTGGTAGAAAAATAAGTGTAAAATAAATTAGCCATTTACAGCTTTGCAAAAATCCAACATACTGTGAAGATTTGGCAGGTGGACCATGAAAAAAAATCGCCCGTCTTCAAACAAGCAATTAAAAATAAAAATTGGGCGAGGGCTACACAGGAGACAGGGAAACAGTTGTGTGAATCAGAGGGCGAGATGAAAAGAGCCAGTTTTTAGTTTCTCATTTTGGGGGATATGTTTCTGATTGGCCGGTGGCCTTGGTAGGGTTGTGTACTGTCCTTCAGAGAAACAAATGGCACAAACTTGTGGGTCCCAGGATGGGCCAACAGACCCATGGGCCATGTCACTGCTGCTCTTAGCCAAGACTGATGGACCACCTCCCCAATTCCCTGGCCCCCTGAGCCATAGGACTGCTGAAAACCACTGAATGTACAGCCCAGGTTGGGGTGGGGAGCAGCCCCTGGGGGAGGGGGCTTTTCCTTTTGTTTGGTGCTGTGGGGGGTGAGAGAGATGAGACTGAGAGACTGCCAACCCACTTAGACATGTGTTACTTGGGGTGGAGGGGCTGAGAAGCACCCACCTCCCTCTTGAGCCCCAGCCATGGCCCCCTCTTCCTTCCTCATCCCTATTCATTTTGACTCTAAGTCCAGCTCACCTTTGCCTTCAATATGTAACCAAAGGAAAACTCAAAAAAAAAAAAAATTGGTGCAACTGAAGTTCAAAGGAAATAAGCTTCAAGAGGAGAAGAAAAAATGGAAGAAAAAAAGTTTGTTAGATTTCTCTCTCTCTTTTTCTCTACCTTTTTCTTTTCTCTCTCCCTTTCTTTCTTCCTCTATCTCTTTCTTCACTCTCTCCTTTATTTGGTTTTAAAATTTCCTATCACTTTGTAACGCTTTGAGAAAGGCTGACGAACGTCCTCGTCCTCTGAGATCACTCTGCACAAGTTTGGCCGTGTGGATTTTGAGTGTCAACAGGGCAATTCGGAGAAAATCTTCTGTTTCTTCCTAGCTGTAATTTTTTCCTTCATTAGGGAATAAAGCTGTGCGACCTATACTTACTATTCTTCCATTATTCTAATAAGCAATGATAAAAATAAAAATTTAAATTTAAAAATGGTTATCATGTTAGAGCCACCACATCCTGCAGATTACTCTGTCAAATGGGTGGGAAACAAACAAAAGAGAATGGGCAGTATGCAAAAAAAGTTAGCAAATTTATACAGAAGAAGCAAAAACCCAGAGCATTTGTAAGAATTCAAAGAAACAACCACAGAGGATGACAGGAAACAGCAAGACGTGAAGACCACACTTGTCACGAGTAGCTGAGTACGTGGAGATTTCCCTAGGGACGCATCTTCTTGAAAACGTGCCGTCTGAGTGCAGTGGCTCAGTTGCTTGCTGATGCTTTCCTTGCATTCTCTTTTAAATATCTGTAGAGGTGCAGTGCCCCTTACTTGGTTCTGTACACCCAGCACCAATTTATTGTTCTGGTCCTCTGCTTGATGCAGTTGAAGATACAAAGGTGACCATTAATAATAGCAAAGGTATTTTCACCACTAACCATGGACTAGACTCTATAGTTTTCTTTTTAAACCCTCACAGCAGCGCTTTGGTGATGGGGTCCTTACAGTAGACTCTCTGGTTCAACGGTAACTCAAGCAACCGGCAAAACATTTTTGCCTCTTGGTTGCATGTGCCAGTTAATTGAGAGTCTACTTACACTTATCTGGTATCTACCGGTCTTCGTGGGTGCCGGTTAACCGACAGTCTACTCTATTATTATTTCTGTTTATGAATAAAAAAACTGAAACTTGGAAAAAATTAAGTAATTTGCAGTTTGAACTTTAAGCCATTCTGTTACGCGTCATCTTGTCTATAAGGAGGTATTCGTGATGACTAGTAGCATTCTAGGATAGAGGAGAAATTGATTTGACCTTGAAGGACTAGGTAGTTAGAAATGCTAGTTATGGAGGAGGAAGAGATTACACAAAGACACTGATTCAGAATACTGTAGGGACATCTGTGAGGAGCACGAGTGATGTGTCAGGAATTAGTATAACAGAAGGTTGGGACAAATTATAGACGCTCTAGATTTCTCTCCATGTGTAAACAGACCCAGCAAGTGAAATGTTCACATGTGACATGTAGAGGAATGACAGTGCTGTCATTGTGGAGACCGGGCTGCCAAGGAAAGTAAATGAAAAGAAGCTACTTAGGGAGCCAGGAATGGGACTCAGAGGAAACACAGCCTGCCCGGACCAGGTCTGCCACACACAATAGCTCCAACTGTCAATATGAGCTAACCGGGGAAAGGCAGAAGTGGCTCCAAGTCACACTGTGGTTGTATATTAGCATGAAGGGATGAACAACCCTTTATTTTACCTACAGTTCTCAGTATATTGCTCTCCTGGCATCCTTTGAGGACATAATCATGTTTTTTCCTTGTATGTCCCGTTTGTAGAATGGTGTGCCACACTGAAACATAGGTTAAGGGCCTGAGTATGTTTCCTACGTAACATTTCCCAAAGCACTAGATTTAAATGCCAACCTGTTACAGACAGGGGACTCAGATGACTGTAACGGTGGCATTTGCACTCCACAATGACAAAAGCAGCACCACAGGCCTGTCCGACACAGCCTCCAGCACATGGGGCGTGGCCAGTGGTTACCTGCCGGCTTTCCAATAAAGGTCCTGCTCTTCGGCTGCCTCTCCTTGGGTCTACAGTCCAGTAGACGTTCCCTCTCCTCAGGCTCCTTGTAGTTCGCAGACTATTCCCAACTTCCTAGATCAGGTGTGTCCAACCTGCCGCCCAGGCTCTCAATTATGAGATGTTTTTGCAATCTTGCTTTTAGCTCGTGAGCTGTCGTTAGTGTTAGTGTATTCTATGTGTGGCCCAAGACGGGTCTCCTTTCAGTGTGGCCCAAGGAAGCCAAAAGGTTGCAGACCGCCATTCCAGACCTTGTGAAATCTTTCTTATTTGGATGTCTCAGCTAAAATGAGCCTTCTCCAGCTAAGCAGGTGTCCCTGCTATGATCAGCCACTGTAGACCATACCTTTTGTCCAGAGACCGTACCATGTTTCGTGTTCATGTTTATATAACCGTACATAGATGCAATTGGTTTATGCCTTGCAAATCCCACTAAGCTATGTTTGTCAAGGGCAGGGACTTCACGTTTGTTTATAACTAGGTTCCCAAGGCCTAGCACAGTGCCTGGCATGTAGTAGACTTTTAAGTAAATGGTTTCTTTTCCAAGGTAATGATTTTATGCATCCTTTATTCTGTCCTCTAGGAAGCGGCTGGATTAAGAACCGTGTGAATATGAACTAGTGCTCTCCTAGCAATTCAGTGCAAGCTTTTCCTAGAGCATGTGCAGTAGTAGCATCACGTGCATTCTCCCACCGGACCCGCGGAGCTCTGCAAAGGGGCTGCTGGGGCGGAATAGGAGGACCCGCCCACCCAGGAGCCCTGCCCTTGGCCTTTCTGCTCTTGCTTTCTGAACCTGACTTGTGTGCTCGGGCTGCGTTAATTAGGCTTCTCCTGTTTGTCTGAGCACTTTTGAGAAAGAACCGCTGCAAAGCCTGCTGAGTTCTGGAAGGTCAAAACAAGCGGGGATTCTGCCTTGACTGTGTCAGGCCCCACCGCGGAGCTCCCTCAGTGCTGGCAGCTTTGGCAGCTGATCACTCTCAGCACAGCCCTGAGGGAGCATCACCTTAGGGGGTCTTGGAAAAACAAATTCTATTAAATAAAACTTGCTGGCTTCAGCTCCTCCCTTCTTTTCCTTTCCCTCCTGTGAATAAAGCCAGTCAGACTTCGGCCAGCCCACCCCTCAACTACCCTGGTCAAACTACACAACCCGGGTCTAGCAGGATGGCTCTCAAAGACTGTTACTGGCAGACACTTGGAACAGAAACTGCCCACATTGTCTGTCCCTCTTCTTTCCTCCGGGGCAATAACTCGTCTAACTCATCCCAGGTGATGTCCACACATAGCCCACTGAAATCAGCATTTCATGATGTAACAGATGTCCCGGTTCCCCAACAGACTACTTCTAACCATTCTCCCTGTGCTCCACCGACAGCTCAACTCTTCCCCCTCCTTTTCAGATCGCTTTAAGGCCCCCTGAATCCAGTTCTCAGGAAACAAGGTCTCCAATTTCACACTGGGGACAACTCTCCTCATCTCCCCTTTCCAGGAAGAGTATTTCCTTACAAATAAAAGAGCAGTTTTGGACTGGAAGACAGGCCATTGATGCAACCCGCTGGTACACCAGGCACCCTGTTGTTTCGGGAGGACACGGTGGCTACTCTCATGGGTCTGCCTTTTCCTTGTCACAATGCCTGGGAAGTAAAATTTGATTTGAGATTAAGAGAGAGGCTTAACTGGACTTGCACTTGACTCTTTGCTATTTAATAAAAACCTTACAATGTCCATTGACTTGAAGGAAAACTAATTTCCGCAGGCTAGTATGGAGGGGAGTTTACTTTTACTTTTCTAATAAATTGCACATATAGCTTAAGCGGTGCTAGGAAGCCTTTACTTGAGGAGTATGCTCAATAGGCATGCACAGCACTACACACACACACACACACACACACACACACACACACATGCATATATATGTTTGATTAATATTCTGGTTTTATGCTAAAGCCTTTAATTTTTACATTAATATCCAAAGCTTGATTGTGCAAAAGATGATACAATATTAAAAGTGGTTTTTATGGTATTTAAATTCCACCTCCCCTCCTCTGTTACCCATTCATACTAAGAGAAGGATTTCAAATTAAGTAAAACATAACCTTTAGGCATAAATGAGATGTGGGGACCCAAGCCAAAGCAGCGCCACTTGCTACTAAGCGTCCTTCAGTCTGTTAGCAAACTGTAATTTCTCTTCACTGCTTTTGGGGATGAGAGAATTAAAACTTGCAAAAAAAAATTGTCATCAATGTGTCAAGGAGGGCTTCTTCTGATTTATCACCTTTGTGCCAGGCACCGTTTCACCCTGTCTTAAATCTCATTCTCGGAACTCAAAAAGCTTTATCCAGTCATTAATTTTAAGTAAATGGAGATTTTTTTTAACACTTGTAAAAGATGCAGATTAGTCTCAATAACTTCCATTGAACAAACAGAGCAAATTAAAATCTAGCACATGTTCCTAGATGGTTCTAAGATGGTCTCATCAAAAACCTATTAGTTGACAAGGAGGGACGTGTCTCAGTAAAAGCCTGTTTGCTGAGTTAGTGTCCAGAGGTGATTTCACTCCAACAGTATGCTATCCTGCCTTTATAACATTTTAGCAAGGAGGTAAAGATAGCATCAACCTTACAGGCTTTGGTTAAAATAATTTATTATAACCACAAACCTGTATTGGCACAGTTTTTGGCATCTTGTGAAGCACTTTTGTACATGTCACCTCTCTTTGAATGATTTATTAGAAATGGTATACATTTTAGACATAACCATTCTGGATCACAGTTCTATCTCTACCACTTAGTAGCTCTCGCTTCAGAAATATCAACTCTCTGGAGTCTCAGTTGTCTTATCTTTAAAGTGAAGGTAATAATTTAACCTCGCAGGGATGCTGCGAGATTGAAATAAAATAGTATGTGGAGACAGTCTGCAGACGTCTGGCACCTAATAAGTACATAACAAATATAATCTACTGAACTATTTTTCTGTAATTATTCATTGTGAGGAAATCATTTCCATAAAGTGCCCAGAGATGCTGCTGGTTCCGTCTCTTCTCCCAGGGTTTTAAACGTGCACTGTCTTTAAGGGTTGCTCCTGAATGTTTTTTTCTCACTTTCTCCTCTGTTCCTAAGTTGTGCTACTATGACCTTGGCTGCATCTTTAAGGACATTTCTCACTAGTACAGTCCTCTCCTCTGGGCTGTCTTCCATCTATCCATCCTCCTATCCAGCACTGTCACTGTGTCACACAGCCTCTTCTCATTCATCACATCTCAGCTTGACTTCTCCCACAAAATCAGTATCCCTCTTTTCCTAGCTCATGAGTACTGCTCCATGTCAAACAGCAGCAGCAGCAGCAAAAACAACAACAAAAACAAAAACCCAAACTGCTCTCAATTTGTAATAATATTGATAGCCACCTAGCACCACACACTAATATTTAATTCTGGGCCCAGGTATACTTCTCATCTACTGGGGTCAGGTTAAGATAATGTTTGAAAGCAGGAATTTTGGCTTCTGACTCCTTGAGTTCAAATCTCCATGACTTCTTATCAGATCTGTTAAAATTAGGTAACTAGCTAATCTCTTTGAGTTTAGACTCTAAAGAATATAAAATTGGGAGAGTACTGTTAGTTTTCTTAAGCTATCAGAGTGAGAACTAAATAATTTGTAAAAAGCATGTGACCTCCATTTTGAGCACATGACATAAGTGCTCAGTACATGGTTATCTTTGTTAATTTTACAAAGAGGTGGGATTGGGACTGGCTTTCCCTTTTATAAGCAGTTGGACTTTCAGAATGTTACAACATTTCCCGCTTAACTTCTAAAATAGAACTTAAAAATAGAATCCACCTAATAGGGCTGTCACGATGGCTAAAGGACATCAGGTTAGAATATCACCTCTTCCGCTTCTGCACACACGGCAAGGTTCCAACTTGTACTGGTCTGGTCTTCCACATCTGACTGCTCAACAAACCCCAGTGTGTGAATTTAGTGAAAGGAATGAAAATGTTACTAATGGAAGGGCAACGTTACCATTCACACGTGCTGCTCCTATAACCTATCTCACAAAATATTTGAGAAATTCTGGAGGTAAGACAAAAAATTAGATGGTGAAAATAGACCCATTACAATATCATGCTAATTGATGTTTAAAACAGAAGAGGAACTGTTTTAAAAGTCAATATTCAGGCATAGCTAATTAATTAAATTCTAGTTGACACCTGGATTACTTTTCACCATTACTTTTGAAGCAACTAAATTCTCTGCTTGAAGACATGGCCCTTTTAGCACATTGTGGGTTCATAAATTGAAGCTAAAAGGAACTGAGATTTATACAGCTTTATCCAGCTTCTTGATTTGGAAGTTTCCCTGTGGCTCCCACATGTATGAATTCTAGGCTGGAATCCACGTTTAGATCCTTTTGGATAGAAGCTAATATGAACTGTGATGTAAGTTCCATGCAGCAAGACATTCTTGTTTCTTTACTGCTGCATTCTCAGTGTCTGTAACTCTGGCACACAGTAGGTACTTAATAAATACGTGTTCAGTGAATGGATCTATGGTGTGCAACGTGCCTTCTAGATCTGTAGAGACCATGGTCACAGGTTACTACTATAAGAGACTTAAATCTAACCTGGACCAAATGGGGCTTCCCTACCAACGCACACACACATGTATGTACACACATGAGAGCATGCATGCACACACACGTTGTAAAACCACCTAAAGCAGACTAGCTAACGTGGACTTTTGTACTTTGCTTTACAAAGGAGCCCCCTCCACTTCCCTTTCTCTGCTGAGCCTAGTGTCTTGTACAAAGCTGATGTCCAAATAGTATTTGCTATATAATGTAATGAATTATACAACCAGACATCAAAACTCACTACAACCCAAAGCATTAACCAAAGCCAGATATGTGAGTAGATTTTTGTTAGGAATTATGTAAAGCAGTTCAAATCTTCTCACATAGGATTTTGAAACTAAAATTTTCACAAGGACAATAAGTGAGAGACAGCAGCACACACGTCATAGGTTAGATTTAAGAGTTAATCACTATTTAATTGCTTGTGTCTCTATTTCTTCATCCCTACATGGAAATGGAAATACTCCATATTTCACAGAATTGAAATAAAAGCTAAGAAACAAAGAAGGTTAAAAACCAAACAATGCATATAAATGTACTTTTAGAGAGAGCTACCTGCTATTTTCTTCTCAGGATTTACACACACACACACACACACACACACGAGGGCTGTCCAGAAAAAAATCCAGTCATAAATGCCTCTATCTTTCATATTGTATGACTGGATACTTTCTGGACAGCCCTCATGTTTTAAATATTAAATTAAAGCCATTAAATAAATGAGAGTTTCTGTTTTATTATGTTATTCAGCAGGCCAAGGACATTATTCTCTGATAGCTCTAAGGAGGTCAATGGTTTTAAAATCGGTGAATGGGGGAATTGCTGGGTAAACAACACAATTAGGAGCAGGATATGGCCTATCTGGTTTAGAAAGAAGCTAGAGAAACCACTAATTTCTCCTCAGCATGACACTACATACACATGGTAAATAAACAGAAATTGTGTTAAACAGATGGACATTATAAATGGTCCAGGTTGGCAACTGGAGTTAGTCCCTGCTCTTTCTATATGGCTCCAGGTTCCCATTGTGTTCAATATTAAAATCACAGAATTGGCTTTGCCTCTGGTGTCATTTCAATGTTTTCATCAAAACTGCCCCAAACCCTTTCACGTCGTCAGTAAGTAACGAAAACAGTATGACCATACGATTCATTTTTCAGTTAAATTTTCATCCATAGGATGTTGTTGCAATTTTCCAAAATGTATGGGTGTGTGTGTGTGTGAGTGTGTGTGTACTCACTGTTTAACTTACTTCTTTAAATTTCTTTAAATAAAGAAAATAAAAGTTAGGAGTTATTTGGAAGTTCGCCCCATTCCTTTCCGTCTTTTGCTTCTATAATGCCAAACCTGAAAACAGTAGAAACTGTAACTAAGTTTATTTAACTAATTTTGGGAAGAGAAATTGTCTGAACTGTTGCTTGGACCTGAAATAAAATCCAGTGGTTCTGTTTCTTTTATCAATGTTTGCTTTGAGGTTTTAAACACATAGCTTCTATGTTGCTGAGAAGCAGCATCGCAGGATGCCCGTGAAACAGACAGAAAATTATCCTGTAAATAAACAGCTTGAGGAGTAGCTTACTGTTATGTCAGAGGTTTTCTTAATTACAGTATCTATTTCTAGAAGCTGAGAAGGAACCTGCTGTCACCTTTGCAGCATATCACATTATAAGACAATTTTGATTTAACCCTTTCCTCGAGGAGCACTGACTTGAAGAACAGGCACACTATTGATCAGAAATTCACCTACAGGCAGAGCCAATGAGTGGGATGGTTTCATGGCTTATGAAGAATTTCTGCTTTATGCAAAAGACTATCCCTCTGCTCACACCCTTTGGTTCATATGTTGCTATAAACTATGTTTACTTTTCTAATACCATCATTTTTATGTTAACTTGAAGTGGATAATAATAATGATAATAAGCGACAATGTACAATACTATACATGTGTTAATTAATTCAGTCCTTACAAAGCCCCATGAGATGAACAGAATCATTTGCCTTTTATTAAAGATGAACGAAATGAGTCCCAGATGTATTCAATAACTTAGTGAGAGTTACCTAAGGAGTGGCAGAGCCAAGATTCAAACCTGGGCTGCCTGGCTCCAAAGACTGCACATTTCAAAGACCATGGTCAGGGGAGACCACACTAAGAGGCTGACATCTGAGGAAAGGCATAAACAATGTGCCAAGAGCAAGGCATGAGGATGTCTGAGGAAATAATCTTGCAGGCAGAGGGAAGAGCAAGTCTAGGGCCCCGAAGGGAAGACTGTACTGATGGGAGAAAGTGTGTGGGTGACTTCAAGTATTCTTGCCTTGTAACTGAAGAGCTGCTGTTGTCTGAAATGCAGAAGACTTGGGTGATACAGGTTTGGTGGGACCATCAGGAGTTCACTTTTGAGCAGGCTGAGTGTGAGAAATCTCTCAGGTATGCAAGAGAAGAAGTCAAGTAGGCAGTTACGTTATTACAGAGCTCCAAGACTGGGTTCTGAGGAGGTAATTAGCAAGGGTGTTGTCGGCTTTATGGGTGCGCCTACAGCCACAAGACTAGCCAAGTGCACCAAGTAAGTGAAGATGAAAAGGTGGTCTAAGAATTAAGCCTGCCAACAGTTAGACACAGAAGGTGATTCACCAACAAAAGAAACTGAGATGGAGCAGCCAGGAAGGCATGAATATGACCAGGTGAGTGTGGAGTCCCAAATGCCAAGTTGAGAAAGCCTTTCACTGAGGAGGAGGTAATCGGACTTGCAAACGTTGCAGGCAAGACAAGGAGAAGAGGACTGGGAGTCGAGCAATAAATACAGCAATGTGGATTACATCAGTGACCTTGACAAGAGACTTCTCATTATAACTGCCAAAGCAACAATCTAATGAGGGTGGATTTATGAATGATCAAAATTTTCCCCCAAATCTCACAGCTAAGATCTGTCAAAATTTCCCTTTGCCTTACTGATTGCATCAAATGGTGTGTCATTTTAGGGAAATTTTTTTAAGTGATGCATTCTTTCTGAATAAAACCCCGAATTGAGTAACCAAAGGATAATAAAAATGTGCAAAGATATACTGAGGAGAGAGATTTAATAGAGAAGCATGTCTTGAGAGAACGGAATGGATACAAGAATGTGGGTGGGTCATGTGCTTGTATTTGAAAGTGCCAAACACTCAATCCAACCTGACTTAGGAAAAAGTGGGGGGAGAGTTTTTGACCAGCATCATCGAACACTTCAGGCATAGCTGAATCAAGGCACCCTGTGCCATTGTCTGATCTCAGTGACGCTTCCTCTCCCAGCTCTGCTGTCCCTCCGTGTTGGCTTCACTCTCTGGAAAGCCCCCCAGGTGTGCTGTACCAGTGACTCCAGGTGTACACTGCTCCTTGTGTGTAATCCCCATGGAAGGGGCCTTTTCTCCAACAGTATCTGAAAGCTGTATGCATCGGTTCTGATCCGCATGGCTATTGCATTAGACAGATGAGGTCAGACAATTAAGTTCGTGAACTCATCCTAGGCAAAGTGCTACATGCCTCATTGCTGAATTCCACTACGGTCACCTTCGAAGTCCTCCCCTTGGGAAGCTGTGCACCGATGTCAGCACCAGTCCACCCTTCAGAGCAAAGAGTGGTGGGGAGCAGTGGAAGAGCCCTAGTGTGGGTTAGGGTGGAGGGGTAACTACACCCTACAAAGTTTTTACAACAGTCCTCCAAGTTCAGCCTCACCTGGCTTCAGTCCCCTTGCAATTTCTCTCAGCTTGGAAAGCCTGACTATGCCTGAGGTTCTGGGGCCGATGCTGGCTGGTTACAAATGGGCTGTTCACTTTCAGTAAGATTTCAGCTCCATGAGCTCTGTGATCATTCTTCTCATTTTCTTCCTTTGGATGCTATTGACAACTCTTATCTAGGGTCTATTCCTCTGTCACTCTTTCTCTTCCTTTGTCTTTGTAGACTTATATCTCTATTTTTCTCCACTGTCATTTCCCACCCCCGACCCCCCACCAGTGTTATGAGAAATCACAAGCATGAAACATACATGTCCATTCAATCTACCTCATTTGACCTCTCACCCACTTCTACCTCATCCACTGACGTGTTTAATAACTGACAATGTTAAGCATGCTATTACAATCCCTATTGGGAGTCTATAGCCCCACCTCTCAAGTTCAATAAATCTTCCCATTCCCCAAGGGGCATATATACCAACCTCTAAACCTTACCAACATTCATAAATTTGAACATATTCCTTGACCTAAGTCTGACCCTCACATTTATTTGACTGTTTTTAGGTTGGTTCCAACTCGGAAGTATCATTATGCATCAAATAAAATTTGCATTCTGATCATTTTGTAGGTAAGATGGCAGGAAATAGGTGGCAATGATTAAATTAGTGTTTGCAGTCATGGTCACCTATGTTTCCATGCATTGATCCAAAAGTACATCTGCATTCTATCTGGAGTTTTCTAATTTACTATTGCAAAGTGACACCCACTGTTGCCGTATCTTTGCAAAGCATAAATGAGACATAATGAAAGATCATGGAGCCTGGTATAAAATGGGGCTGAAATAAAATGTCACACGTCTCTCCAGGAGGCTTTAGCATCTCAGAAAGAATATATGTTTGGGAAGGAAGGATGCTGACTCACAGAACCAGAGAAAATGCAGCTTGAAGAAGCCCATTCCTTTTAGCTGTCACTGAGTGTTGGTTGTTGGCTTGCTTGGCTTTATAGTTTTCTTTGGCTCTATAAAGTATCTTGACATACTGTCTGAGACCTCTGGCTTGCTATCCATTTTTTTTTTTTTTTAGAGTAAGTGAGATGCTATTTTGAAAGGCACTGAGGCACTGCACTTAAATTACACCCACTATACGTGCAGACAGCCGTGTAGTGAGCTCATTCCTACTTATTTGCTAGATTAATTTATTGTTAGCTTCGGAGAGCAGCGGTGATCCCCATGATATGACAGACTTGGTACTTAGCTACATGGACATTCTTCCTTATAAGGTCTAATTATTACTCCATATTTTACAGGTTAACAGTTTTACTGGGAAGTCTGATATTCTATTCAAATGAAGAATATGTTCTAACTTAGAACACAGATTAATAACTTAGAATACTGACTGACATGCGGTTGTTCAGTAACTACCGACTGCTTTATCTCATTGAATGTTCGTTGCCAAGCCCCACACTAAGGCCTCTGTCCTGCCTGTTCTCCTGCCCTAAATGCCCTTGTTCCAGATCTTGGGGTGGATGGTGCTTCCTTATCTCTCCAGCATCACCTCAATGTAACCCTTTCATAGACACCTCCTCTAATTACGCCTCTAGAGTTACCCTCCTTCACTTTTAAAAATATTTAAAAATATTTCATTTTAAAAATATTTTTATATTCACAAGGGCTTGATATTTTCTTGACTATTATTTGCTTATATCACAGATAATTGTATTTTGTCCTTGATTTTATTTCTAATGCGTAAAACAGTGCCTGGGATATGGTAGGCATAGCACGTCTCCATATTACACGAAGAAACGGCCCTTGTCTGGTGTGCGCATTGTGGTAGCTTTAACACCTTGAATATGGTATAGCCTTCATATGAGGGCTGTCTGGAAAGTATCCAGCCATGTAATATGAAAAATAGAGGCATTTATGGCTGGAATTTTTTCCAGAAAGTCCTTTTATGCATGCAATGATTAATGAATGACTTTCTTTTATAGTTTAATGCCTAATTGTATTAGAACTTTAAAAGTAAAATATCCCATTCTAGATATTTACGTGAGACAGATGAAAACTTACATTTACACACACACACACACACACACACACACACACACACACGTAATGTTTTTAGAGGCTTTACTCATAACTGCTGAGCACTGGCAAAACCAAAAATGTTAATGAATGAGAAAAGAAACTGCGGTATCAACAGCATACTACTTAGCCAATAAAGGATGAAACTACCAAAACACACAACATGGGGGGTCTTAAATGCATAATGTTAAGCAAAAGAAGTCAGACTCAAAAGGCTACGTACTCTGACTCCTCTGCTGTAACATCTGTGACATTTTGGAAAAGGCAAACACTACAGAACAGAAATCAGATCACTGGTCACTAGGCCATGGGGATGGAGGAGGGGCTTACCGTAAGGGGCAGTCTAAGGGAATTTTGGGGGATGATGGAACTGTTTCATGTCGTGACTCTAGTGGTGGTTACATGATTGTACATGCTCAGTTCTCATCACAGCCTACAAGGCCCTTGCCTGAACTGCTAACCCACTGCTTTACTGACCTCATCGTCTATCATGCTATCCCTCCATCACTGTGCTCCAGCCTGAGTCGTCACCTTACTGATCTTTAGACACATCAAACACCATGAAGTCTTTGCAATTGCTGTTCTCTGTACCTCCCGATATCCACATGGTCGCTTACTCTTTACTTCCTTCAGCTCTCTTTGCAAATATCACCTGACCAGAGATGTTTTCCTTGGTCATCCTATATAAATACTGCCCTCCTGCTTGTACATTGCTTTTCTTTTCTCTACAGAAAATTTTATGCATTTGTTTTTAATCTGCATGCCCTCATTAGGATATATGCTTCCTAGTTAGAGATTAGGTTTCATTTACTACTGTTTCACCATATGTTAGAGCTGTTTCAAGGTTTAGTAAGTGCTACACACACACACACACACACACACACACACACACATATGAATACATTAATGGACTAATTAATTATCGTATATGTTTTGGCAGAGAATGACAGGATGCTCATAAAACCCACTTTCACTTTTTGGGCACAGCGCTGATCCTCATTTCCCAAATACCTTGCATGGAGGGGTCATGTGCCTAGCTCCCATAAATGGCATATGACCATAAGAGATACCTCATTGTTCCTAGGGATGTCCAACCTACGGCCGAGGACAAAGTCTTAAAACATTATAAGATTTTTCTACGATTTTTTTTTTTTTAGCTCATCAGCTATCGTTAGTGTTAGTGTATTTTATCTGTGGCCCAAGACAATTCTTCTTCTTCCAGTGTGGCCCCGGGCAACCACAAGGTTGGGCACCCCTGGTCTACCCAGTTATGACCAATCTGCCTTCCCTGTGATCTCTTCTCTCCCTTTCTGGCACCCTACCAAATGGGTGATGCCTATGTGATGTTGGATTATTGAAGCAATTTGCTGAAAATGGACAAGGCGCGAAACAAAACAGGGAGTATGGAGACTGCTGTAGTAGATCCTCCCTCCACTCCTGTACCCACACTGGACTCTGTAATACTAAAAAGAAACCAACCTTCACTGTGTTAAGGCCACCAATGTTTTTAGTTGTTTGTTATAGCACTCAGGGTTACTTAACCTGAATAAAACACAAGAATTTAGAATCCAAAGAGGTTTTTCATCTGTGGTCTGCCACATCTGGCCAGAATTAACATTGGGAAATAATTTTTAGAAAGAGCGATTAGACTAAATTATAGATAATAGATAGTGGATAAGACAGGTAAGAACCTGGGGATGGCATAATACTCAAGGTTGGTGCTGCAATTCTCAAGGAAAAAGGAGATGAAAATTCTAACTAGGAAGATTACAGTGAGGATGGAGGAGAGTTGAAAATAGGAAATTTAAAAAATTGGTATTGTCTGGACATTGCTATTATAACTAGTTATGTGGTTGAAAAAAGAGGAAGACACATGGTTTACTCTTAAGTTTTCTAGTTTCTTCAAATTCTGTAACTACAGAAATTCCTCAAAGTCCTTGCTTTGGTCATCATATTGTTTCTGCATTTTATTTTTCGGTTGGTTCCCTCAGGAGGAATCAAACCCAGGTCATGGTGGTAAGAGCGCCGAAGTGTAGCGACTACACCACCAGGGAACCCCTTCTCTCTGCGGTTTTGCCTATAACCTCACTGTCTCTCAGTGGGTCAATCCTATATCATCAGCTCTATACTAAGCCATGATCATAATCCTCTTTCTCCACCCGTGTGTGTGTGTGTGTGTGTATGAATATATGTATGTATGTATGTCTTCCTATATTCTTTCTATCTATCTACCTACCTACCTACCTACCTAATTTTTCCCTTTACCTTACTATTTTGTCTAGGGGCATTGTCAGTCCCCAAAGGGTTAAAGCCAAGTCCGCTATAAAGGATTACAGCCAGGCCCACTGTAAAGGGTTAAAGCCAGGCCCGCTGCCCAGGCTTGACCTGGGCATAATCAGTCCATGTCTGGGGCTGAGGAAGTCCTGGGGCTGACAGTTACTGTACATGTACTGCCTTATGTAACCATGAAAACCCAAACAACTGCTACTGGGCAGACACGGCAAGATGCCACTTTTGTTTGAATATGTATGTATAGTCCCAGGTGTGCAATAAAGTAGCTTACTTGCTTGCTTGTTGTGTGTTTATGGTCCCCATGTGTGTTCTTTCAATTGGGTGTACCACCGCCGAAACCTGCCCTGCCTGAAAACCTTGGCAATGACATTTGACGTAGTCAGCAGGATGAGGTGAATACCACCCCCAGTGACTCTGAGGGTCCCTGGGTAGAAGAAATGTGGCTTCCCACCTCCTTATGGCACCCAGTGGCCATATATCTGGCCACATGGACGGCTCCTCCAGGAACACTGGGACGAGATTAGGCCAACACCTGGGGATATCAAGAAGGCCCTGGAACCTATGGAGCTGAACGTTCCACCAGCACACCAGAAGGTGGCCGGCCAGGTAGCCTGGATGTTCCTGGTGGTGCTGCAGCACATCAGCCGGGAGATGCAGGAGCAAGCTCAACAGGTAGGGCAGTTGCAGCGCCGGGAGGGAACGCTGGAACAGCGCCGGGCGGCTGCTGAACGTGTGCTGCAGGGCTCGGAGAGGTCTACTGCAGGCTCACCCCTTAGTGCAACGAAGGTCAAGGTGGAGCAGTCCGTGGGTCAACCTCAAGGCCAAGCAGCATAAGACAATGACTGCGCATGTGCCCGCTGAATTACAGGAACCGTACAGCAAAGGGCTGGGGAAACGGTACCGGGCTGGCAAGTGGACTATATCGGGCCCTTCCCAACAGATCACACTTGTCAACATGCCTTCACAGCAGTGGGTACAGGAACTGGGTTAGGATTTACCTGGCCCATGACTGCGCCCACCCAAATACATACCGTTGCTGCACTTGATCAGCTGAGCACTGCCTATAGGACTCGTATGGTAATTAGCAGTGACCGGGGCACTCACTTTACTAAACACAAAGTACAGGCTTGGGCTCGTCAGAATGATGTTAATTGGCAGCTGCATGTACCTTACTGATCCCAAGCCACAGTATGCTAGAAGGATGTAATGGTTTATTAAAGGAAAAATTAAAGGTCCTGAGCCCTGGTCTCCACAAATAGAGAACGAATCTGCCCCCTGTGGTCAGGCTATTGAATGAACAACCCAGACACACTGGTTTGTCCCCATTAGACAAAGTTGTTCAAGGGTCACCTCATTTTTTAAAAATATGTCCTAATCCTGCTGACCCACACCTGGTGCCAAAAATATGTAACTGGTTTTTACTCCTCCCTGCTCCTGACTTGTTGTCACCAGGAAAACAAGCCTCATGGCCGTGGACTACCCGGGCCTCCCATGAATACTGGCTGGCTCTGATAGAACTTTGGGGTGTTGGACTCAAGAAAAGATTGATCTTAAAACCATGGTTGGGGGACTGGCCCCTCTCTGTATGGCCTCAAACTCTTGGGGAACTAGTCTGGTATCATAGGCCAGGGGCAAAGCCCTTACCGGCCACATTGTTTTCACAAAATAGACACATTGCCTGCATTTTACCTGAGGGTGAAGATCTTTCTTTAATAGTGTCACTGTCTGCTTTGTCCTACCACCCAGGCTAATGACAGACAATAGTATCCTGTCCTGGACACATACTTTTGCTCAGATACATAATGTTTCCCACTGTTAGATCTGCACGAAAATACCAATAGAGGCAGCTGAGGGACTTTCATGGCAGGTTTACCCGGCTTCCCTAAACAACTGGATGTGGTTAGGTACATGGAACAGCTCCACTGAGTAAGACCAACAATGCAGGGCACTGGACAATTTGCTCTGCAAAGACCGTAATAACCACCTACCTCTGTTTAGTTATACAATGACTAACAAGTAGGGTTAGATGGTGGGGCAACATGTAAAACTACGTAAACAAGTCCCGTTATGTATAGAACAACATTGCTCAGCCACTAACCACATTGCTGGCTGGATGCCCCCACACTTCTGTCAAAACATTACCTATGTGCTGACCCCTCACACTTGGAAGAACAAAGCCTGACATGCTGGCATTCACCCCACAGATATCCTTCCAGCTGCATACCTCTGGGTTTATAGACACTACAAATGACCTTATTTACCTGCAAAATTGGACTGGCTGAGGGAGTTCCCTGGTGGTGTAGCGGCTTAAGGCTTCGGCGCTGGTGCTGTCAGCGCTGTGGCCTAGGTTCGATTCCTGGCCAGGGAGCTACCCACATACAAAATAAATAAATAAATAAATAAATAAAATAACTTAAAAAAAAATTGGACTGGCTGATATACATGGGGTCGCCCTTATATGGCTGGTCAAATACTGGTGAGTCTTCCTCAATTGCCTACTAATTAAGATGCTATATATCACTGCTGGCATCGCCAACGTAGAACCACTTGGTGGTTCTACCCTTTTGCTCTGGCCCTGCCTGGAGCTGCTGTCATAGATGCAAAATTACAAGTAAAAGCTTTAGCAGTGCACCTAGCTTAAGCCCTAAATACTACTAAACAAGCCTTAAGCCTGTTATTAGATAAAACAGCACAAATGCGTGAAGTTGTGCTACAAAATCAGATAGCTTTAGGTTTACTGACAGCCTCCCAAGGTGGCACCTATGTATTTTGCATGTGGAATGTTACAAATAAATCCCAAATCATGCTGAACACGTTCAGACAGCTCTGGCCGAGATGAACATGGAGGTAGAAGCCATTGCCTCCTCCACGGAACTCCTTAGGATCTACCTAGCGGTGGGTACTAATGATCTTGGTGATCATTGCTAGCAGTCCAGTAGTCTTTTACTGTACCCTATATTGTTGCTGTGGGCTATGGGGTCCAGGATATGCATTATAGGTAAAAGTCCTGTGCAGCAGCCTTGTAGGGATAGAGTGTCAGTCCCCAAAGGGTTAAAGCCAAGTTTGTTGTAAAGAATTACAGCCAGGCCCACTGTTAAGTGTTAAAGCCACGCCCGTTGCCCAGGCTTGACCTTGGCCTAATCAGTCTATGCCTGGGGTTGAGGAATTCCTGGGGCTGATATTTACTACGCACGTACTGCCTTACGTAATCATGAAAACCCAAATAACTGCTATTGGGCAGATGTGGCAAGATGCCACTTTTGTTTGAATATGTATATATAGTCCCAGATATGCAATAAAGTAACTTGCTTGTTAGTGTGTTTATGGCCCCCTTATGTTGACTGTATGTGTGTTTTTTCAACTGGATGTGCCACCACCGAAACCTGCCCTGACTAAAAACCTTGGCAATGACATACATTAAATAAAGTTTGGATAGCAGTAATGAGTATTGGCACCCATACTTGTGACAAAAATATATTAAATATTTTTTGAGTTATCAATTGAGGAAGTTTTCTGTATTATTAATTAGCTGAGATTTCTTTCATAATAAAAGGGCATTCAATTTTATTAAAAGCTTTTTCTCTCTGATTCCCTGAATACGGTCAATAACGTTGATTGACTTTGGTCTGTTAAACCATCCTTGCATTCTTGGGATAATTTTTCTTGGTGATGGCGTAATATCCTTTGCACATACTGATAACCTTGAATTGCTAATATTTTTTTAAGTACTTCTGCATCTATGTTTATGATGGCTATTGATCTTAAGTTTTTTAATGTTCTCACCATAAACAACTAGAAAAAAGAAATATATATGAAATAACTATCATAAAATTACTTATCACAGATTCCATGAAAAAAGGTAAACACATAAAGGGAGCATTCTGAGCACTTTAGATTTCTGTTTTGAGCACTTCTGTAAGCCTTGGGTGAGGAGGAGAGTTCTAAGCAAAGCAGGAATATCGTGCTGAATTAAGAAAAAAGAGGGAGGGGAGTCAAATACATAGTGATAGAAAGAGAACTCACACTGGGTGGTGAACACATAACGCAACACACAGATGATGCTCTGTAGAATTGTACACCTGGAACCTATGTACTTTTTGCTAACCAATGTCACCCCAATAAGTTTAACAATAAAAAAATAAAATAAAAAAAATACCAGGATATATAAAAAAATATTATTTTTCTGTATTAAATTAACGGTTCACTATTATCTTAAAAAAAAAAAAGTAAAATTTCATAGAGGATGAGATTCTAAGGAGAAGGTAGTTACACAAGAAAAGAGTTCCATAAATCTGTTTGGGAATATCCTTGTACGTTTTACTAAATTCTAAGACATGAAAGTCTAAAGTCCAGCTGAAAATTGTTTTTAGATATGCTCTGCACTCTTCCCTGTTTAATGAAATCTCTGGCATAATGATGATCCAACCTGGAGTTGTGGCTACTTGACCCAAGCTGGGAAGTTGAAAAGTATGAAATTTATTCAATTTGTTGATTGTTTTCATATGTCCAGTGAGTTTGTTTTCCCACTGAATTGGTGGTTTCTGCTGCTCTGAAAGATACAGACGATTGGCTTCCAGAAACATCTTGTTTTAGCAAGTGGATAGATGAAGTGATTAGGCGTGGTGTGGACCTTTTCTACTTTTAATTTCAGTTATCACTGCTGGCAGAAGATGAGCAATATGTTGCCTCTACCTCAGGTGTATGAGCATACTGCAATTAAAGAAAGCTACTGTTAGTCACCCAGGGTGAAAGTGATTGATCAAAGTGTCAGATCATTCACTTCCAGTGTAAACTACAATTCCCTGCCCCAAATACTACCATTTATTTAATAAAAAAAGAGGGTACCATGAAAACCCAGACACATATTATTCACAAACTGTGGTCTAAGAGAATGTGAATGGTGTAATTGTTTTCCAATAGGTAAACACATTCAATGGCTTCTCCACATCTGTCCTTATTATAAATAATACTTCCAATTAGTGTTATCCAAATGCTGTGCAAAAGCTCAGGTAAAGATGCAATTTAACACAATGTAAGAAAGATTATTTTTTACACTGTGAAATAAGGGGGCAAATAAGAGGGCTCATGAAAGAGCAATAGAAATGCAGATAGCAAGCCACCGTGAAATTATATAATCAAATTAGGTAAACAAGAAGAGTATAATATGAAGGTAAGTCATGCAAAATACATTTTAAAATGGGTGTGTTCCAATAAGATTTTATTTACAACCATGTGTTGGGCTGTATTTGTCTCTTGGGCCATAGTTTGGTACTGGGTCAGAGAATGAGGATTTGAATTCAGTCTTTTTTTTTTTCAGTTTTACTGTGGTTTTATTGACAAATATTGAATGTAGTCATTTGGTGAAGTCCCATATTCTTTCCACTCTATCCCAGCTGCCTCCCTCTGGTCGGTTGTATCACTGGGAACATTAGGGGAATAAGACCATTATGACTACTAGGCTGCTTCTGAGACCATTTAATTAATGACTGTAAAGTAGAAAAAAAATTAAACAATTAATTAGTAATTCCAGGCATAGTGAACATGGCTCAGACCACAGTAAAAACTATGCCTATAAGTCCACATTCTTTGCTCAAATCAGAAAGATATACTTGTTCAATGGGAGAATACATATTTGTACCTGGAACCCTTCACACTTTTCAATCACTGGATGCAAGATGATATTCGTAGGTAGGGGGAACAGATGTCCTTGTTTGCCTATGAAGCCCCACTATATGACTATTGTGTCTATCTACTATTAGCATCCTCTTTCACGCTTCTGAAAGTATCTCAGATCGGATGAAAAATTACATGGTCACCCTATTAATAGAAGATAGATCCAATGCTATAGATTTCTACATCCTTTGGAAGCTACAAATTCTCCCTCCCCAGGGATAGAAAAAAAATTCTCATCTAATGTTTCCTCTATTTCAGTAAACATGTATTAAGTACCCAATCTGAGTATACGCCATGTACTGTGAAAGACATGGGAGACAAACTGCTTGCTCCAGAATTTTCACTGTATGTGGAGTCAGGTTGTCTGTGAAAGTTTATAGGAACTCATACCCCTCCTCCAAACCAAATCTTTAACTTCAACAGGCACAGGCTATATTTTCATATATTCTATCTGTTGTTATATATTCCACATGAACCAAAGCTTCATGAGAGCAGAGGCAGGGTACATATTTTCACCCCCATTAGTCATGCTTGCTGTGCATTGAGTGAACCCTAAGTAAATACTTGCAGAATAAATAACTCAGTACTAGCCAAAGGTTTTCTCGTTAAGCACTGATTTTTTTGTTCCTACATTGCACTGTGAATTATTATAAAGAATTTAAAAGGCTTGTATGAGTAGCTGCAGGTACTTATCTTTACACTTAATACCTATTATTTATTTAGAGCTTACTATATGCTTGACCCTAAATTAAACTTTTCTATATTGTATAGCACTTAATCCTCTGAGGTAGGAGCTATTGTTTTCTCTATTTTGTGGCTAATAAAGCTCAACAAATTTAGGATACTTACATAAGGCAACATAGCTAGTAATCATTGGAAACAGGATTCCATTGTACACTGGATTCCCAAGAAGACTAAATTATTATGAAAGCTGTTAGGCATAATATAAATTAGATACATAAAACTCACTGATGTCCTTGACTAAAGAGTCTAATTTAATACTACTGGTGTCACTACTACAAATAATACATGGGCCATACTTTCATTAAAAATTATTTGTTGTTTACTTGATACTTCAATGTAACTGGGTATACTGATTTATATTTGCTAAAGTTGGAGACATACTCTGTTACTCATACTGTGGAAGATACTTGTACTAGGAGAGCATGAAGAAGTCCTATGCAGTTCCCACTCCACTTCTACGTCTCATCGATGACTTCATGGTGCTGGATATATGTGGGCATAGAGTATATTCCTAGTGCAATTATAACAAAGTATAAAGAGGGCATTGCCTATCTTCCATCCCAGCTCTCATGGTGCAGATTATCCAATCTCATACAGAAACCATAACCACCCAAATGTCCCTTTCAGCAGTCAACATTATTGAACCCATTTCTCCAATGCACAGATTAATCCCTGAGAATAAGTCCTCTAGCTCTCCTTCTGTGGTGCTCAGATATAGCCTAGAATCCAGCTGTTCAAAGGAACTACCATACAAATCACAGCAATGGCCACAAGCAAGTAGGATGGGAACCAGCTGGAAGCCTAGTACATGCTGGCTGCTGTGAAACTTACAAAGAAAGTCCAAGACCAATTTCTCACTTGCAGATCCTGCCAGCTCCTTGCAGAGGAATTGCTGATATCCAGAAATGACTAAAATAATTACATACAACACTCCTTACGGAGAGAATGATTATGAAGTTTGGGGTCCCTAGGCTTCTAACTCCAACTTCCTAAAAGTCCCCCAAATTTCCTCAGTAAAATCACCCTTTTCCCATTTTAAACCAGATTTGTTTAAAGCAATGGTTGCAAAACTTTCCACACTCTTGCAGCAAAATGATCTGCTCTATTCTATAGAAGCAATCATAAAAAACTTTCCTTCTTCTTGCAAATTTAGTAGGTTGGGTGCTCTGGGTATGTGGTTGCATTTGCTGCCATGAGGAGAGAGAAAGAGAGGCTGGAACCTCCAAGAGCCATTTTTGTGAGGTCTGAGGATGAAGCTCATGCCACAGAAAGCAGAGAAAATGACTTACAAAGTAGTCAGGTTTACAGTAATATAACTTGAATTCTGGAGCAAGTTTCAGCCAAAGTCTTTAGATTTTTTCTCTACATGAGTCAACAAATTTTCTTTGTTATTTAAGCCACTTTAAGGTTGGTTATATTTTGTCACTTGCAATGTAAAGACTGCTGACAGATCTATCTTGTATCTATTTGTGTTTCAATTTGCACCCATTCTAGAATAAAAAATACATAAGGAGGTTTATTATAATCACAGAATACAAGAATAAAAAAAGATTAGAACCGTGTGATAAAGAAAGGTGTGTGTGTGTTGTGTGCGCACGCGCACGTGTGTGTGTGTGTGTGTGTGTGTGTGTGTGTGTGTGTGTGTGTAGAAAGAGAAACAGTTGGACGTGAAATAGAGCCAGAAATGAGGCTCAGATAAAAATGTTTACTGTGAAGGCTTTACCCTTGCTTGTGTATCTCAGAGATTTGTGATTAGGCTTCCTAGCATGTAATTCAAAGGAGACAGCTTGTTCATTTCCCAGATTCACAGTGTCCTTCAGCCAAATTCCAAGGAATTTCTCAGGAGAACCACAAGTTATAAAAATCTAAAAGCAGAAGTTGTTCAAGAGGAGAACGGGTGAAGAAGTTAAGTATCATGTAAGAGGTCAGACTCAGGCTGAGCCAGGAGAGATGGGGCAGAAATGTATATGGAGGAGGAGAACCCACACTCCTGAAAGGGGAATTAGCATAAGCAGGCTTATACTTGAAGTAAACTTGTGTAGAGGACTAGGAACAGATGGGCATGCATAAAGCTGAAAGAAGTTGTGGCAAGATGAAATCAACACTTTTAAAAAACAGAGCCAAAATGCACAGCAGTATGCAAAAAAAAAAAAAAATACAACTATGGAGTATAAATTCTCAAGAGCATTAAATATTTAAGTTTCTTAAATTTTAAAATATAGCCATGCCAGGAATTTTGGTTTGATGCAAAATGGAAACGGTCTACAAATAAGTCTTGACAAAAAATAAAAGTGAGAATAAACAAACTCCCTTGCAAAAAATAAACAACATATTGAGCTTAGTTCTCCTGTTATATAAATTAATCCTTAGGAGTAATTTAGGTAACTTTTACTCCCTAACTCAGAGATTGGGGAATAAAAATTACCTCAATCTTGACTGAAATAATTCTCATTTACACCATGTCAAGACTACATATCAAAAGCTTTAGTATTATTTTCTTAATCTAGTAGGACTGAGAGTGAAAAAATAGTAACTGCATTCCATACTCGTATGTAATAAACTCTTACAGTCATCATTCTATCTAGAATGCTCTATTAACTAGCCCAGTCACGTTGTTAAATTACAACATCCATATATCACTCAGAAATCATGAATTATCAGTGGATCCTTTGTAAAAAGCACTCAATGAATACTTGTGGATTTCAATTATACTTGTATTTTGACAGAATTACCATACTAGCTCTGGGACCTTGAGAAAGTGAATTAATCTCTTTGAGTCTTGGATCTCTCATTTGCAAATTAGGTGCAATATTAACTACCTACTAGAGTTTATGAAGACTGAGTGATAAAATATATAGTAAATGCCTACTAAGACTAACTATCATTTGAGTAATTACTATGGGCCAAAGTCCTAAGGTCATTACATGAATTATTTTAATTCTCATTAAAACCTGATAGAGGTTTTTCCCTTTCTGTGGATGAGTAAACTGTTACAGACACAGACAGGTTCCATCAACTTACCCAATATCATCATTAAAAAAAAACATACAATATGTATCACTTCTCGATTCTATTACCACTAGCTTGCTAAATTAATAAAACTTATTTTATCACTATTTCTAAGGAACCAGAACAACTCTTACGTTAAAATAAAATCACTGGTCCTCGGAGAGCTCCCTGAGGTAATGAAGTCATACATTATTGTCTCTATTTTACATACAGCTCTAAGAAGCGACAGTGAAACATGATATATTAAATCGATGGTTTATTATGGGAGAAATTATCTTTATTTAATCCCTATCTGCTTCAATGGCTTTCACACTTTAGTATTTCAAAGAATCAACTGAGGAACTTGCTAAAAATACAGACCACTGGATCTAATCTTCTGGGATTCTGTGTTGGGGAAAGGTCCAGATACATCTTAACAGGTACTATCAGAAATTCTGGAACAAGGTGTCCACTAGCCACATTTTATGAACTGACCTAGAGTTTAGTAACCCTACGAGCTCAGGGGTTGCATATGCATACATAACAAAAGGACTAACTGGAAAGAATAAAAACAAAAGAGGAAAAACCGGGTGGAGAGCCTCCTTATTGTTTGCGTCTACAACAGCAGCACACAATTCTCTACTGGGCATTCATCATTCCCTCACTCTCATGTCATGATCCTGGGTAGCATCCCACCCCACCTCCAGAGCTGTCATGTGATTTAAGTCCAAGCCAATCAGCACACCAGTTTACTGCTGCATGTCATGGTTGGTTCAGGCTGACCGAAGCATGTCCAATCAGAAAAGATCACAGAACAAACAGGAAAACAAGAAAGATGTCTCCCTGCAGTGAGAGTCTTACGGATGCTGAGATACTGGAACAGGCATCTTGGAGCTTCTTGCAGACAGAGGTTAAAGCTAACACGGCAAAATTCAAGTCCTGAGGACACTGTTTGAGCTCTACAGCCGGCCATGCCGGAATGCACAGGAGGAACTGGTTACCGCTCATTCCCAGGCATTCAAAACTCGAGACGGTAACTCTCATTCATGAATACTTGCATCTTGGTGAATCAGGACATGTCAGAACAGTTACTATTTGCCACTTTAGCCAAACAGTATGTCTCTTTATATGAATAAGAGAGGGAGAAAGGGCAGGTGCTTCCTTAAGTTGAAGAGACCATTTGCTTGAGCACCAAAAGCCCCACTACCTAGATCCAAGTGTTCTCCCGTCCATTAGACTGAAATCCAGTCTACCTCAGGACTTCTCAGTCTTGTGAGCTAGTAAATTGTTTTTTGACTTGCAACCCATAGAGATACAGGTGATTTTCATCAAAACTTAGGGACAGAACAGATAGAAATTCACTGGGTGGCAGGTTTTAAAGAGAGGACCTCTTTAATTGCCTGAAAGCAGACTCCCTGGTTCTTACATAGTGAATTTAGAAATTTTTACAAAATTATTCATTGTTCACAACTCACTGAACACTTACTCTGTTAGACATTATGCTAAGCACTATACCCCTTTAATCCTCAGAGCCAACTTCTGTGATAGACACTATTATTACCCTAATTTTACTTATTAGAGAAATGAGGCTTAAAAATTTTAAGAAACTTTCCCAGATGATCCAGTTTGTAAATGGCAGAGGTGAAATTCAATCCCTGGGTGCCTGACTTCAAGGACTGATATCTAAATACTGCAGTATATCATCTCTGAAATGTTTGCTTGTACTGAGCTACTGTAATTAGGCTTGCTCAGAACATATAAATTTCTTTGGGGAATTCATTTTTTGGGAACTTAAACCTCCACATGACTCCTTTATTGGGGGCAAGTGGATTTATACCACATTAAACCCACCTTTCAATTCCTCTTGGATGGCAGGTCACCATTCATCTCTGTTTTCTAGTGGTTTAACATGTTTTATGAGGAACCTGGAGGTGTTTTTTTTGTTTTGTTTTGTTTTTCTGATCTTGTTGTGTGCAGAGTGGAAGGAATGCAAGGCAATGGGATGGGGGTAAAGGCGGTGTGATGGCCACAGGTTTCAAATGACATCATTCCTTCACTTTCTCTCTGCTGGTGAGATGAATGTGCTTCCTCCTTTTGTTCAATTCATTTATCATCACCAGCCTAATAGCACGTTTGGATTTGCATCCAAGCTTCCATCCAACTAGACAGGAAACTGGCAAGCCAATCGATCTTGTGATTGGGGCAGGCCGACTGATGCAGAGGGACATGGCTTGCTGATGCTCTGGGTGCCAAATGCAACATCTGTTGGTGATGCTGCTTACTGCTTCTTGCAGTAGAACCATTTGCTGCTGCAATCTGACAGTTTCTGTCTGCATTTTGGTTGTTAAAAAGCAACTTTTTTTTTTTAAAATCACCTGGGCATTGTTTTGGACTAGTCAGCATTCTTGATGTCATCCTCAAATATGACAGAATCTTAGAATGTCAGTGTTAAAGTGTTCTAGATCATGAAAGTGATGATGAGAAATAACCACATCCATGCCAAGCATTGGCTTGTGTATTTTACATGTGTTATCTCATCCATAACAGACCAAGAGGAAAGATACTATGATTGCTCCCATTTGATGGTTCAGGAAATCCAGTGGTTCAGTGAGTTGCCAAAACTCACAAAGCTAGTGAGCTGTGATGCCTGGGTCAAATCCACGTCTGTTTGACTATAAAACTCTTAATCGTTATATCTGATTATCTAGCCCAGTGGTTCTCAAAGTTTACTGTATATCAGAATCACTTGGAGGGCCTGTTAAAGCATGCAGTTTCTGATTCAGCAGAAATAGGCTGCACCATGATAATCTGCATTTCAAACAAGTTCTGGGGTGGTACTAAGGCTGCCCATCTCAACACCATACACTGAGAATTACTGACCTAGTCTACTGCTTCACTGCAGAGTGTAAACCCAAAACTCAGAGAAGGAAAGGACCTACTCAAAACCACAACATGGATTAATAGCCAAGAGAAAACTGAATCCAGGTGCACAAGCAAATAGTCTCTAAAATATGAGGAAAGCAAAATAGTAACTGTTCTGACATGTCCTGATTCCCCAAGACGACAGATATTCATGAATCAGAGTTCGTTAACCTTCTTGAGTTTTAAATGGCTTTGAATCTGTGGTAACAGTTCCTACTGTCACTGAGGCTGTATGTAACTGAACTCTCCCCCAGGGGACTATAAGCTCCATGAAGTCAAGTACTTTCCTTATCGTTATTCCTGGCTGCATGCCTACATTCAGGACCACTGCCTTCCACATACTATTTATAAATAATTTTTGCAGGTTTAAAAATAAATACCTGGTATATTCACAGGAACTGCATAAATGGTGGCTTTACCGCTGTTTTAATATCATCAGCACCCCCATCACCATCAATTTACAGACTTTCCTGATTTATTTCCTATTATATTTTCCCCCTTTCAGATTTTTTTTACACTCTCTGTACCTGCCAAGCTCCATCATATTTTCTGGTAATGATGTTTCCACTTTCTGGCTTCTGGAAAGCAGGCCAGATGTTAAGTTCTGTTGTTGTTGTTGTTATTCTTTCAGCAAATTCACACCGCAGTCATTGATGTCCTGGTTCCAAATGGGGAGCTCTAAATTACTGCAGACATTCTGCCCTGGCTGCTTTTTCAATCTTGTCCAGCTGTCAGCTTTGAAGGGAGGATCGCCCTTAGACCTGAGGGACAGGTTTTAACCTTTTGGTTTAACCATTTGGTAACAGTGATACCTTCTCTCCTGCAGTGTAGGAAGTGGACCCCCAAGACCCCAAAGGGAGTTCATCTCAATGAACAATCAGGCAAACAGCAAAGAGACCTTGCCAAATTTATTCTATAGTTTTTTCTTTGAATCTAAGATGATCTGGCACTAAATATCCAAGTTACCTGTGAAAGGGAGCATCCATGTGCACTGATGTAAGATAGAGCTTTGAGTAGTAAGGAGCTTCTGAAGGAAAACAGCGACAGAGATGAAAAACGTCTTGCTAGCTATAGACACAGGGTGTCCAACCCTGTTTGCCATGTAGATTCATTAGGAGAACATTTAAAACATCCTGAGGCACAGACACCTTTCCCAGCTGTTGGAATCAGCCTCTCTTAAGCACTGGGTTCAAGGCACATGTAGTATAGTTGCAAAAACCTCACGGTCCTCCAAGGACCGGTGCAGAGTGTTCCAGAAGTTTTTCATGGGCCCACAACATAGTGAGAAAAATGAAGTCAAATTAGCAGAATTTTCATAATCTAAATAAGGTCCTTTAATAAAGACTGTCCTTCATTGTGAGAGCAGCCAAAGTCTCTTATATTGCTTGAGAAAAATCATTCACCACCATTAAATAAATAAAACGCCACTGTAGCTCAGCTTGGAGCAGGCTGCAAATCCTGAGAAGAAGCTAAACTGTAATCACAGCCTGTCATTTAGAACATCTGCCTTTCTGGCTTCAATCTGGGGCTCACCTTTGAAATAAGCCTGTTTCCTCTCCAACAGAGGCATATGACAATCTCAATTTGCATTGCCTGTGTCTCCCTGTCAGTCCTCAGGACGTGTCTCCTCCATGCTCAGTCTCAAGCTGCTCTGGAGGAAGAGTGTCATTGTTTTGGGAGGCCACCCAAGGTACCCAGCATTCATTTCATGCATGACACTCAGCCTATATGAGGGCTGTCTGGAAAAAATCCAGCCACAAATCCCCTATTTTTTCCTATTACGTGGCTAGATACTTTCCCGACAGCCCTCGTACTTTAAATCAGATTATTCTAGACACAGACTCTAAATATTCTGAAAAATCCACGTGATAACTGAAATGTGGTAAGAGACATATAAAGAAGAACTTAATTTTGTTTACATAGATCATGTTCTCCCTGCCTGTTTGGCCTTCAAACTGTTCTCTTAAAGAATGACACCTATAATAATTGTAGCCTCAAAAAATTATGCATTTAATGGAATAAAATTTTAAAAATGTTGGTAATACTCTTTGTGGGAGCTTCTTTTATTTATTTATTTTTAGTTGTACTGGTTTGTGTAATTCAGAAGTCTGGGGATCCCACACTATGTGACAGAAAGTACTCAGAACAGTCACTGACAGTCTACCATTAGGCTCATAATCTGTGAGGACTTTACTATTCAGATGAGCTTTTTGGAGAAGGTTCCCATTCTCTCTTGGGCTACGAGAACCTAAGAGACAACCACTCCTGTGTGCCCAATTCTCATTTTGTACTCCAACCAATTCCATATAACTGAGGGCAGGTAACAAATGATAACAGACAAATATGTGCTTTGTGAGAAGGAATTTCTTGCTACATACAGCCTTGACTCGCTCCTTAAAGTGATATCTCTAACTTCCTTCTGTGACTGGCACTTATCACCCACTTTCTTGAGTTATACGTTATTATGTACAAGCAGATCCTTGGTGCCCTTGTGCGTTTAATATTTCCAGTTTCAGCTCCTCATACATGACCCTGAAGGGTCCATAATGTGTATAATTTGTCATATTGTTGTGGTATGAATTTAAATCACATTCACTTTGAGCTGGTGTAAAATAACGTGAATGACTTAGCCAGGACAATACACCTGGACAATCACTCAGCATCTCCCCCTCAATACAGCCGTGTTGTTCCTGTTTTCCATTTGTTTTTATGTTTTTTTGTTGAAACAACTAAGAATATTTTTGTGAAAACTGAAATAGTAATTAATGGGTGGTGAAAGGCTGTTTGTAGAACACGTTTGATAGAAATGAGATTCAGAAGAAATACAACAAGATATAACATTGAGTGCTTATTACTACGTGCCTGGCACTGTAATAATAGCGTTATACTCATGATCTCATTGGACCCTCACGACCTCATAGGTAAATTACATTATTAGATCCATTCTGCAGAAGAGGAAAATGAAGCTTAGAGGGTCTGCTTTAAAGTCGCATAGGCAGAGCTAACACATAGAGAGAGATAGCTTTGACTCCCAAATATATTTTCCCCTTTAAAAAGTTAAATATAACCATCATGTAACATTACATTAGTTCCAGGTGTATAAAATGATGATTTGATATTTGTATATATTGTAAAAGAATTACCACAGTAAGGCTAGTTAACATCCATCACCATACCTAGATAGAAAATCATCTTTCATGTGATGAGAACTTCCAAGATCTACTTTAGCAATTTTCAAATATACAACACAATATTTTAACTATAGCCGCCGTGCTGCACATTGCATCCTTAGGACTTATTTATTTCATAGCTGGAAGTTTGCACTTGAACACCCTTCACCCGTTCTGCCCTCCCCCATGCCTCTGGGAATCACCAATAATCTGTTCTCTGTATCCATGAGCTCATTTTTTTTTTAACTGAGGTATAACTGACAATGTTATATTTGCTTCAGATGCACAACATAATGATTTGATATTTGTATATATTGCAAAATGAGGACCACAATAAGCCTAGTTAACATCCATCACCATAACTACAAATTTTTTTCTTGAGATGAAAATTTTTAATGTGTACTTTTTCATACCTGTTTGTCTTTATTCTACCCACCTTTTCCCCGTCACCCCACATAACTTCGTATTTCTTCTGTGTTATAACTTCCATTTGGCTGTGAGTTTAACTTTATTTGGATATTCCTTGGAGCACCTCAAGCAAAACATTTGCTATACCAGGATTTGTTGAAAACAGATTAAGTGGGTGAATAAATACAATAATGAATGATGCATTTGCTAATTTCATTCACTTACCTTATCTTCATCAGCAAAATTAAATGAGAACAAATGCACTCCCATGTGCATTTATTCCATGTTCTCCAGTAATGCTACAGAAATTCTGAATGTTGAATAAAAAGAAATTTCTCTGTATTTAAGGGGCTCTGAGACCAAAGAAAGTAATAAAATATTTCCTTTACAAAAGACATTCAACACTACACATCAACCTTTAGAGCTTATCTGACTGTATCCCAGTGTTATTTATGGATTTTCAAGTGAGTGCTGACTTGAAACCAGAAAAGTACCAGAAAAGCCCTCCCTACCTGCCTACTTTACTTTGAGAAAGAGGGAACAACTCTCATTCCTTTGATAAAACTAAAAGACCCTAAAATAATACATAATTCATTTTTCCATCTGTGTATTAATCAGGGGTCTCCACAGAAACAGAACAGGATATATACATATGACATTTATTATAGAGATTGACTCACGTGATAGAAGAGGCTGAGAAGTCCCACAATCTGTCATCTGCAAGCTGAAGAACCCAGGAAGCTGGTGACGTGACTCAATCTGGGTCTGAACCCTAGGAACTAGGGGAGCTGATGGTCTGAGTCCAAGTCCGAAGGCCAGAGAGCCCGGAGCACTTAAGTCTAAGGGCAGAAGAAGGTGGGTGTCTCAGATCAAGCAGAGAAAGCAAATTCCCCCTTCCTTTGTCTTTATGTTCTAGTCAGGCGTTCAGTGGACTGACTGATGCCCACCCACAATGGGGAGGATGACCTTTACTCAGCTGACCAATTCTGATGCTGATCTCTTTCAGAGTCATCCCCACAGACACACAGAGAGATAATGTTTTAGCAGCTTACAGGGCATCCCTTACCCTAATCAAGTTGACACATAATAATAACCATCACAATTCTCATGGACTGCTATGAAATGAATTATAGAGTTATCTGTTGTTAATTATAATAAATGGCAAGAAGGAGAAGGACAGAGGGCTATGAGGGTACATAGCAGGCAGAGATACTCAACTTGGGGGGTGGGGGGACCTGGGAAAGCTTCCCTTAGAAAATGACAAATGAGCTAGAGCTGAAAGAGGAAGCGGATAGGTCAAGTTAGAAAATGTATTCAACATGCATGGGAGTTGAGTTGTTGAAACAGGAAGAAGAGCCCAAGGCAGATGGAATAGTGTGTGTCAGGGTCTAAAGCAGAAAAGCTCACAAAGCACCTGAAGAATTTTTAAAATGTGGGTGAATTTCAGTGATTGAAATCATGAAAATATCTGAATTTAAGAGCCACAGTTCAAAAGAAACAAAACACATGGACACAGTCAATAATTGAGTAGTTACCTGAGGATAAGGTAGGTGGGGAGAAGGGACAGGGACACAAATATATGGTGTTGGATGGAGCACTGACTCTGGGTGATGAACACATAATACAGCATACAGATGATGTATTATGGAATTGTACAGCTGGAGCCTATGTAATTTTTACTAATCAATGTCACCCCAATAAATTTAACAATAGCCCACACTTCAGTTAAACATGCTGTACCAATTATCAGTTTTCTGGTTTTGATATACAATAATAATTAGAAAAGGTATTACCATTAGGGAAACCTGGGGAAATGATTCCTGGGAACTTTCTGTACTATTTTCTCAACTTCTTATGAGTCTAAAATGATTTTGTTTTTTAAATTTGGAAAATGACCTCTGGCTCTCAGCTTGAAACTGGGGATTCATGTTTATGGGTATCAATAAAGTGTCATGACCTTCTGAATCTATCCACTGTGTCCTTTTGACATGTGGAGTGCTTTGTTGCCCTAATTTATTAGTAGTGTTTCACATATGACATATTCACTGCCCCCCCCCCCCCAGCATTGATGATGGTATTCTTTAAGGCAAACTATAATCGGGAATCTGGGCAGGAAAAGATGAGAATTAGCCGTCTACTTCTCTGTTTGTCTTCACATGTCAGGACCCTGCTCTGGAATAAATGGTAAGTAGGCATCCATGATTTCACGTATGAGCTGTGAACTGAGGCTCAGGGAAAGTCTCACTGAATCACTCATGGAAGGTCAAAAGAAGTAACAGCTACAATACTGTGTAATAGCCAAACTGACAGTTATGCTTACTTCTAGGGAAGACTTTTCATCAGTCTGGTGCTAGTTACAGCATAAAACATGGAACCAGGGAAAACAGGACAGTAAGGCTCACAGTTCACTAGACTTGAACTAGGAATAACTTACTGTCAATAGCACAAATGTCATGCCTCTGAAATAATGGCGGCATTGAGCACTCACATCTAATTATGTCATTTCTCTGCTCAACATTCCCCATTGCTCACTGGATTAAATATAAATTCCTTTGAAAAACATTCAGGTACTCCATGGGCCCTCTCTATTTGTCTATCCTTACTGCTTTTCTTACATTCCAGTATCACAAATTATTTTATTAATCTTTAAAAACCCCAGGCTCCTATATGCTTCTAAGGAACTGATTGTGTTATCTTCATTTTTGTGCTGTTAAGTCAAACCCTATTGTGTCTGTGCAGACTTCTTTTCGCTTGTCCAAACTTGGGGATGTGTTCCTTTTATTTTCATCCACCCTGCAAGTAGCTATATTATCACAACTGTCACTTTGTATTGTAATGTGCCTCATGCCTATCTCTCCACTAAGCTGCAGGTTCCTATTGGACAAAGTTCTCTGGTGACTTCAAAACCTGGAAGACTTCCTGACACAGTCCAGGCACTGATTAAAATTTTTATGAATAAATGAAAAATGCTGATTGAGTGATAGTTGCCTGAATTAAGAGAAGAAAAATTCTGTAATGGTTTCCAATGCGAATCATCAACATTAGTACAAAGGAATTTATGTTCATGTCTCTGAAGCATTAGTTAGAGATGAGGCTGTGGTTACTCCAAATGGATTTGTCTGCCATCACACCCCATGCATGCTGGGAGGAAAACCACAGGATAAAAACAATGATCCATTTCAAATATCAGAAAATGCAATCAGAATTTTTATAATACCTACATTGCAAAAAATTATTCTTTAAAAAGACATTCCTCTTCACTTGGCCTACCTTGAGATTATGGAGTTCTGTTTCCATTTCAATGAAGTTATTTTTAACAATTATGATTTTCTTTTTCATTATGCCTTTTCATAAAAACAATGACTCTAGGTGAAAAATACCAATGCTTAAAACCCTTTTAGGGAGACTCTTGGGTAACTATATTTCCTTTCTCAGGTCATTGCGGCACTATATTACAATTTTAGAATAAGGACAACCATAGGAAGGTGACATGCAAAGTGAAGCTATTACCTTGTGTGGTCTGAGGTTGGTGTGCCAAAATATTTCAAGGTTTGCAAAATACTTATTCCAAAATATCCCCAAAAATGTGTTTTCCAAGCATTCCCAAGTGCCTCAAAATATTCCACAAAGAAAGAAAAGAAAGGCAAAGAGACATTAAAAAAGTAACAGAGATCTGTAAACTGAACACTGATAATAGGGAAGAGTTACATTGAATTGACTGACTTAACCATTTCTGATGTAAGATAGGATTCAAATAAATATGTTTTGAAATTTCTAACCCAACTGAATTAAACCATCATTTGTGCTAATGACAGAGCAGATGCTTTATTAACCATTGCAGTAGTGTGACCAATAAAACAGACCCTGCTTAGAGAGGCTCCCCGTGCAGGAGGAAGCAGGCAGTGCAGTGGGTAAAGCTTACATTGTGGAATGCTATGGTCTTACATTCGGACGCCACAGCATCAGATTATCAGCTGTTTGATATGGGCTAGTTAATCTCTCTAGATCCTAGTTTGTTTGCCTATAGAAAACAGATAATAATGGTAAATCACAAGGTTACTGTAAAGATTATTTAAGAAAAGTCCTGTAATGCGCTTGAGAATGCCTGGCTGGGAGTAAAAACACAAATATATTTTTTAGCTGAGAAAGTTAAATAATCATTTTCCTAATTTATATTTGTGTAGGTCCTAGGTCTAAAGGGGATAATAGGAAACCACAGTAATCTAAGAAATTAGAAGACAGTGAATCCTCAATTCTAAAGATAACTTTTTTTTAAAATCACTGAAAAATTGTAACTCATTTCTGAAGAAGAAAGGGTGAAATAAAATGGCCCCCATGAGAGGCAGACATTAATACGAATAAATAGTTTTCAGTTGAATTTCAGGAAAGATCCACATTCATCAGAACTGTTTATCCAAAAATGGAATGAGTACTTCATGAGTTAATATAGCCTGTGCCATCAAATTTGTCAAACACCATTGAAGAACAAATTGAGATTGTAGAGAGATTAAGGTAAGTAATAATTTAGGAATAATTAGTAATAAGCAGTTGATCCAACCAGATGCTGTGAAAAGCCGCCAATGCTGAATCTAGGGCCTGACTCACCATTTATTTTGCCACCGAGAGAAGGGCATAATCAAGTTTTGGCTGTGATTTTACCCATCACACTAACTGTGTTCGGGTTGATTATGAGCTAATTTTAGAGCAACTTATTAACCATGCTGCAAAATTATTGATTCCCCAAAGATTGGCCATCGTTTTGCTTTTCCGGTCCCCCCAAATGGAATCAACGAAATCAAAATAATTACAAATCGTTGATGAGAAGCCTGTGTACTATTATTCCATACTGAGTTTTCTTTTTCTTTGGATTTGTTCTTGAAGCTCTGAAAACAATGTGCTTTCTCCCATTCCTGAGGACACTCATCAGCACATATTTTGTATTACACTTTGGCCAGAATAAAACAATTGGTTGATAGGATCATCACTGATTATAGCTTAAGTCAGTCACTGAAAGCTATCATTCAATACTGAAGATGATAAAGTTTGAACCCAGAAGGTCCAAGACTTGAGGCCTTGCTACATCTAGTATGACCTTGGGGAAAGGTAACCACTCTGAAGCAGCCTCCTTATTGGCTAAAATGCTTACTGTACAGAAAATTTATGGGCTAAAAAAAGACATAATGTTTTACTATACCTAGAATGGTATTTAGCATCTTTAATGTTAATAAAAAATAAACTTCCTTTTATTAATGTATCCCCCTATTTCCACATCTGAGTGTTTCCTACCGTATATTAACCCTTATACACTATAAAGACTGAAGACATGGGAATCAGAGCTAAGTTAAGGGGTTACTGACCTGAATTCTCTCCTTTTCAAAAGGAGAAAACTGAGGCCCAAGGTCTCCTAGCTAAACAAAGAAGAGATAGATGAGCTTAGACAATACATGGCTCATCGCCTACCTCCCAGTCCAATGTTCCTTCTACAATGTATGCTCTCCCTAGTCATGTCACAGGTTAGAAAGTAACATTTCTCTTGCCTTAAGAAAATCAAGTACAGCATGGAAGGGTAGAAAGGACACAAGCTTTGGAGTCAGATTACTCTAGATTTGACTCTGAGGTCTGCAACTTGTTGGTTGGGTGCCCTGAGTGAATCACCACCTCTCTGACTCTCCATTTTTCACATAAATTAGTGGGTAATCATGTCTACCTCCCAGGGCTTTTGGAAAATTCTGGAATAAAGAATATAATGTTCTTAGGACAGTATTTGCCACATTAAGAATTCTCACTGGGTAGTAGCTAATAATAACAACATCATCATCATCAGTGAGAGGTTTAGGTATCATAACAGGCTCAAGGAGGAGATAGGAGACCAGAAGTTCTCTTGGTTTTTCCCAGGTCCCAACAGTGCGGTGGTCGTTCTTGGAAATGATTCGCTTCTACAACAGAAAAACACCAGTCATGTCCTCCTCTTTCTTCAGGAAAAATCACAGACATTTTTGTAACCTCTGCTCTCAGCTTTTCCAAGTTCTGGTTCTTTTTTTTCCCACTCCTAATAAATATTTTCCTCAGAGAACACCCATGTAGAGCATGCAATGTGCTCAGTATCTGGTCTGACTGCTTCGGAGGCACATGGGCACCCCTGAGCGCCACACACCCAGGGCTGAGACATCTATCAAAATCTCTTTTCAGTGACTGTCGCTGTCTCCAAGGTCTGCTCACCGTTCTGGTGAATTAACTTACACCTGCAGCTAAGCCTAATCCTGCCAAGTTCTTCAAGGAATTCAGTGCTCCGTGGGTTTAGCTCACTAATCTCCTCTCACCGCAATGCTGTGTGCAGCCAGGTACACTGTGCACACTGTACAGCTCATTCCGGCCAGGTGCTTCTTCATCAGCTGACTTACTGTCCTCCACTTCCACATGGTTGCTCTCACTTGTGGTTATAGTTCCTGTCAGTGTTTTCTTATTTGTTAAATATTTCTACTGGGTAAGCTGGGTTAGAGGTATTTCTTTACAGAAAAATAATGTCTTGAGTCTTACGATAACATGCAAAGATAAGTTTACACAAGGATTTAAAACATAATGCCCTCAAAAGGAAGTTAAAACTTTCAGTTTGGATACTGAAAACAATTGATCTGTGTTGTGCTCATAACCCTGTGCTTGCCACGAGTATTTACAGCGATTACAGAAAGTTCCTTAACTCTAGCAGCTACTGTCTGCTACTTTCTCTGTCATCCCTCATTTACGAAGTGGCTAGTTTCATACTTCTTCACCCTCGGGACACACTGAAATAGGCAGATACTGTATGTGTAAGGCCACGGTTAAGAACTCCGTTTTGCATTCAGACAGACCTGGTTTGAATTCCAGTTCCTTTGCTATCCTTCTAAAATATCAACCTTCTCACCACAACAGTCTGAATTCCACTTCCCTGCTTGGTTTTTCTCCTAAACTCTTATCTCTACTTAACAAATATATTTTAATTCCTTCTCTTTCTTATTTATTATCAGTGCCTTTCCATAAGCTCCATGAGGGCAGGAGTATTTGTCTTTTTATTCCTTACTATTCTCATAGCACCTGAGCTAAAATACTTGTCAACTGAGTAAATGATTAAATGAGATACTCCATGCCAAGCCCTTACAGCAGTGGGTGACACCAATTCACATTTTCTTGGTTTAGACAGAATGGAAAAGAGGTTGAGAACTTTCTTTTTAATCGAAATCTTGGCAGATCCATGTCTCCACAATATCTTAAAAGTGTGCTGCCCAAACTAGAACAGAGCAGGAGCCTAATCTGCTAAAGTGTGTTTTGGAAAGGAATGTCGTTCATAGTCTTATGGGAGATCTTTTGTCCAAAGCCAAGTGCTTAATGGCTTATTTTTTCTTCTACTGTGAAATAAAAACTAAAATCAAAGTTGCAACTTAACAGTCCATAACAGCTGATGACTAAAAGTGTAAATGAATGTGCTCAGTGATGAAAGGAAAACAAAAAAGATTCAGGTAGAGAAACATATTTCAATTCCTAATTCCAAGGGATTTTGGGTAAGCAAAACCAAAACAAATTTCGTACCAACCTTACTTCAGGATGCTCCTTACTTGCAATTTATTTATTTATTACTTGCAATTGCCAAAAATTTTGTTAAATAAGCATTTACCAAACGTTGTAGGCCCTGAAGAATCAACTGTATATTTAGTCATTTTCATTCAATAACTTGTCAAAAAAGCCAAGACATCAGCAACGAATAAGCAAAGTTCAGACAAAAAGCAATTTAGTGCTTCTGGCTTTTTCTGTGTTGACTGGGACAAGAGACTGGTGATGAACAAGGACCCCCACCCTTGATAGATATACTGGAGTGTGAACGAGTTAACAAAAGCTTTCTTGTACTACAAGTACCATTTGCTTTTCTTACGCACATCAGAACAGATTTGTGCAAACTGGTACTTTTTGTAGAGGTGGCTACTGAGATGACCTTTTCCATATCAGTATACTGTTGCCACCGCATCACCAAACTTTCAGTTTCTTCTTTATGAAACCCAGTCACAGTCCTCAGCACCCCACATCTGAGGGGAAGGAAAACAGAATTGCAAATTCCCTGGGATGACAACTTGAGGGGACATTTGTTGAGTTTTTCCCCCAGTTTCCCTTACACCTACTGCTAACATACTCCAATACTGTTTTGGGAAATTATCTCTCTCCTTCAGTGTGGTTCATACTTTCATTATTCAAGATGGCATGCTCGACCACTTGGACTTCACCTTCTAGGGCTTCAAATATTACATATAATATTAATACCTAATACTTCTGACTGTGTACTGGCACTGATCTAAGCTCTTTGGTGTCCCACAACAACCCAATAAATGAGGCAGAATTTATCCTGACCTGACAACTGAAACAAATACTCCAAGACCAAGGAGCCAGTAGTTAAGTGGTGACATGGAATTCAAACTCAAATATGCCTGATGTGAGACCAGATGGTCTTCAGCATTAGGCTATGAGGTTGGACAATTAATTTCTCAAACCCATCCTAGAAAGAGTGCTACCTACCTCATTGCTGACCATCACTACCGTCACCTTTAAAGTGCTCCCCTTGGGAAGCTATACACTGATACCAGTGCCTAGTCCACCCTTCAAAGCAGTTTTGAAACTCTTTTCATGGAATGGCCATCAGAGCCATCATTGTACCCAAAATCTGACAGTTAAGTTTGTGAACTTGCCACTAATGCTTACATTGGCAGCACTGCACAAACCACTCGGTAAGGGGTCATAACCTTGGCACAGGTATGCTGATAGCTCTGATAGCCATTGCAGAAAAAGTTCCAAAACTGCTTTGAAGGGTGTGCTAGGTGCCAGCGTCAGTGCACAGCTTCCCAAGGGGTGTACTTTAGAGGTGACCATAGTGATATTCAGCAGTGAGGTAGGTAGCACTTTTCCAGGATGAGTTTGAGAAATTAAATGTCTGACCTCGTGTACCACTTGTCAGTGTACAGGGAGTCAAAGCGGAGACATCGGTCAGAGGTGACTCGCCTCGGCAGCAGTTTCCTAATGAAATGGTTCCTTCCTTTCTGCTGCCTGCATCCCTGCGGCTACTCAGGTTTTAATTTTTCTTCAGATGTCCTTCATTTGTATGGCTATGCCATAGCCTTCTAATAAGTTGACAATCAGCATTCAACTCTTCCGAAAGGACACTGCCATAATATCCGAGCACGTTTGTTTGAAAATCTATTTCGGAGGCGACTTCTCGCCATGGGCGCCGTACGTTATGGGGCCACTGTGCCCGCCTGGTGTGCGAAGCCCTGCAACTCCAGGGTGGGTGCAGGGCACTGCCACATGCTGCAAAAGGAGTTGATGCGTTACCTCTCCCCATGAATCCCTTTCCGGGTCAAAGGGATTGTTTGCTGCCCCTAACTTCAAAACCTTACGTGTGTTAGGCTTTGACCTTGTTACAAAACCCAACAGAAGCACACATCTCATGAGTTCATGGCCTCCTGCCAGCACACTCTGACATCGTAAATGGAATATTACAGTTTAAGAGTGATGAACCAGACAAAGGAATGCAATTTACCAATGCTATCAATGAAGAGATTTTGGTTTCTCTCTCAACAATTATGCCTACAAAAACATATGAATGTATAGTGTTTTTACTATTTTTATTTTTAATAACCTGTGTCACTTCTTTTTAAGAACCACCCCTCCTTCATTCTATGCGCTACTGATGAGCATGTCAGTCTAGGGTCCTAGTATATAGTATATAGTCACAGGGATGGGCACCTAATCTGGACTGGCCAATTAGAGTACCCAATCCAGGACTGTTAGCAAAAGAGTAAGTGTTCCAAACAGCACCAAATCAGTGTTCCTTTTAAAATAACTGGTACAGCCACTGGAAAAGAGAGGGTCCTTGGGATTATGAAATGTAAGACTATAAATCTGGAAAAGCTTATGATGTCTCTGCAGTAATGAGGACAGATGTGAAGAGCAGAATAATCTAGGGCAAAGTAGAAAAGGGAGCAAAGGTGACACTGATGGCATCATTCGAATCTCCATATCCTACACCGACTGCCTCAAGCCAGAACTACCGCCTTGATCTCCCTGTTGGTAAGGTCCCTTACCACCATTTATCCTTTCCGCATAAAGAAGTTTGAGTTGGGGTGTTGTCACCTTGTAACTGAAAAATTCCTGCAGAATTTTTGTGTTATCTATAAACTACAATATGCATTTAGGGTTTTCAAGCATATTGTTTAATATGTAGTTTCTCCTTAAGATCACAATACAGTTTATAATATCTGTCTACATGTGTGTGCGTGTGTGTGTACACACACACACACACACACACACACTCTTTCTATAAGATGCTAAACATCTGGAAAAACCCAGCCATTTAGAAGCACGTTCTCTATTTCTATCTATTTATTTTCTTATGGTGCCCAAATCCTCCTTCATTAATATTTCTTTTGGATTCTTATAAAATGCTTCAATATTCTCTTTTACCTAGTTGGTCTATCTCTTTATCATTTACTTGTTTCCATGAAGACATTTGAGGTGATTCTTTTCTTCTATGATCAAAATCTCTTTTTCTAATAATTCAATGGGGTCATGCAGTATTTTCATTAATTTGAATGCCTCTTCTAAGACTTAGAAGAAAACAGTCTCAAAAGTAAGCAATGCTGGCCTACCTCATTCACAGAACATGATTATTAAGACATGTTCACTGGACAGATTATTAAGACAATTTCCAGTAAGAATACTGTCTTATAATTCAATCAGACACATTTTTATTACTAGATGCTGTCACGTGCATGACCTGATTGTTTTTCCAATGTACCTACCTTGCAGTAGGTAGGTGCAATGAGATTACCACCTGTACTACAAAAGACATTTATACTGACAATTCATATAACAATTGACAATTTATATTGGGATGGCCTGCCCCAATTTATTTAGCTTTCTAGAGTCTGAATCCAAATCAAAATCTTCTAGCTCTAAATCCAGTGACATCTTCCAAACACATGTTCTTTTGTTTGATCCATGAACATGGGCTCTGGTTATACTCTATTAGAAAACTGGTTTCTGTTGCATTAAACATGTTGAAAACAATTGCATAATTGCTTACCTTCTATTTTTTTCAGACTTGAAAAGACAGTGCTATGATGATGACCTAAAGACCATGATCATGACAGATGCTCTTCTTGTCAGAGATTCAACTTAGAAAAAAACTTAAGTTCAGGTTTGAATTCTTGGGAATGGGGTGAAGGGACAAGTTTCTCTTTTCCAGCACGTGGTAATTGGTTCCGACTTGCCTTGTGTGTCTTCTATCATGACAGTTACATTCTTTTCTGTGTAACCCTGCTCAGTTGGGTTTTTCATGCTGCCCTTTGTGCGAGAAGCCACTTTGATTCCCAGCCATGTCTCTACACAAAGGTTGTTGTTAGGAAATATGTGAGTTAGCTCTGAAACTAAAAATACATCCCTCCTCTGCCTGGTTAAATCAGTTGAACTCCAGCTCTGTGAGCATCTTTGATCTAACTTTATCTTTTATTATTTATTAATATCTGTGTTCTGTGATCTCAAGTCACCCCCACTGCCCATGTATTCACACTACACAGTGGAGTGTGGGGCCAGAGTGGAGTCCCCCAGGTAGTCTGTGGCCTGACAACAGCTTCAAAGTCTCTTGCCTCTCAGTAAAAAGCAAGAAAAATCTATCACAGGCTACATTCTCTCTGGCAAACAGGATATAAAATCCTGCCTGCCATTTGTCATTTCCAAGCTCCTCCATGTTACACATTAAATAAATCTGGTTTAATGCCTCTGGCTTGTGACCTCCTGTCATCTGTTGCAGAACTATGTGGTTCTTTGGGAATTTTGTTGAACTTATGTCAGGAGGAGGTCATATTAATCACAGTGGGGAATGTCATTCATCTAACCCTTTCCAAAAACTCAGAAATAATGATTGATTATCTGTAGTAAATTGCTATGTATTTATTATTTAAGGGTATTCATCACAAATCACAAAAGTTTGAATTTTTCCATTCAGATTACTTTACAATGGTATCTAAATTTGAATTTTGGATATAAGATTCTTCCTTTACATTCCTTCCTAAATTCTAGGGTAAAGGAAAAATAAATATAAAAAAGCATCTAGTTTGGGTTATATAAGAAATGATAATGCTTTCTAATCTTGCCATATCATATCAAACCACATATAGGTAGAGAGAAAAATTTAAGAATGTGTATAGTAGCCATCCTGTATGTTTTGCCAATCTTATACCAATTAGTTTTGTTTGGTTGGTTGGTTGGTTTTGTTTTGTTTTTGCTAAACCACACATAATTTTGGGGACCACCACTTCTCCAGTCTGGGTCCATGTGGTTCAGTTCACGTTGATTCTATGTCTTATTCCTCGAAGCCACCAAAGTCAGGCACTCAATGGACACCACTGACTTCAGCAGTGTGGCAGAGAGCTCGAGGGTAGGACAAGCCCATCAGCTTCAGTGGGACCATGGGAAAGCAAATGCTCAAACTCCTTTCTGCCCATTTAGGTAACGAATTATGAGGACAACAATTACTGGGTTTGCAAAATTGTGGCATTGATGTTTCCACTGTGAGTGTGTTGCCATAAACAGTATTAATATTCTCTGGGATTTTTATTGTTACACAACAACTAACACAATGCATAGTGATATTCCTTTAAATTTCCTACATTAATAGTATAGTCTCACATTGAACCAGACATTCACACATTATTTATATTGTGCTAATGTAAATGAAGCATACTTGTCTTCATCTGTCACAAATATTTACTTGACAATTTCGTCAATATACATCTGTTAAAAATCTGTATATATTCAAAAAATTAACCTCTCTTATAGTCCTATAGCATGCCTCCTTTTAAACAAATCTTATCATTGTCCCTAGTACTATTTCAAAGTTCGTGTCAAGTTTTGTGACTCAGGGACTTTTGGAACTCTCTTCCGATGTGAAAAATTTATCCTAAACCTGCATATGTGTTCATTATTTATACATTATTACCTATCTTATATAGTTTTTGTGTTAATTATACAAGATTTTACTATCGTAATAACTCCTGTGGTGTGTCAATATATAAAATATGACTACATGGAGATGGAAATTTAAAAGTTAGTTTATAAAGTGTCACTTCATTATTAGAGTCCAAATTCCTAATATACTTAGTACTAGATTCCATGGCAGTAAACAAAGTTACTGTGAAGTTACAGCTTGCTCATAAAGTCTTAAAGTAGCATAGGTATCCAATACCACTGTATTGCCAACTTTAAAATTTTTTATTTAAAAAATTTACCTATTTATCCCTTTAAGTATGAAGCAAAAACATAGCAAAAATTTTAGATGAGAAAATTTATCAGTGTAGTCATTGTTCAAAATCAAGAGCTAGTTTTATTGTCACTTGGACTAATCAAGTAGCATATATGTAGGTCAGAAGTAAAACAACTGTTTGAAAAATTAATACAGTAATAATCTAGGCAGTTTCCTGACCAAAACTGTGAACTTTCTGAAGGTTATAACTGTGCTAAGTTTGCTTTTATGTTTTTGAAATCCAGATAATTAGTCAGAATGTTTTCAAAATTTTAATCTAGCAGTAGAATAAATAGTAGCAATGTTATGTTCCCATCTACTCTGTAGCTGGTGGGTGCACTCAGGACCACAGGACAGCAAACACTTAACTGCCCCACTGGGCCCATGCCTTCTTAGTTTGAACTTCAGCATGCTAATAAATTCACTGTGAAAATGTAAAGCTTATCTTGTCTCTTTGGTTACACATAAAAAAAAAATAAATTCTATATTCCTATCAGTAAAGGGAGTACTTTTTCTGTTTGGAAAGCAATGGGCTTATTGCTTCATTTAAGGGAGCAGATGTCTTCTTTGTCCCCAAATATGTAAGTTCCCCAATGGTAAGGACTTGGTCTTGATTGTTGCTGTATCTTCATTGCTCAGCCAACATAACAGGTTGTTGACTATGTGATTCATGTGGTGCCTCGCTGGTAAAAACCCCTCATTATTAAGCACAACAACAAATGATAACAAACAAGTTGCTAAGATTTGTTCACAAGAAAGCCAGTAATGGAACTCTGAAAACTGACAAGACTTGGGGAGTCATGTTCATTCAAATTGAAGTTCAGCAAATTGCTCATAAATTCTACATAACCAGCAATCGACTGGGCTCTTAATTCATAAATTCAGTGAGACCATTTTGGATCACTAAAATGCTTCTAAAGAACAGCATTAAATATATGTTCTCAAAGAGTTATAACTATGGATAAAGTAACATATTACTCAGAAACTACAGCAGTATGAATATAAGTAGGTAAGTAAGATGCATGGCAATGTGTCATGTCACGAAACGTTCAAAACTCCACATGGTGCAGGGATGGGGTCGGGGCTTGTGTGCTGGCAGAACTGCATTCATGCCATTAGCATGCATCACAGAGAATAACTGCAACTATAAAATAGATATTGATGACTAGAAAACCATAGTGTGCTTCAGCCTAAGGTACCAAAAAAAAAAAAAAATCAAGAGAATGTTGTCACTTGACATGTCTTTGAACACACAAAAGGGAAACACACTCTTTGGTAAAGCTCAGCAGGCTAAAAACATTACACATAGCTAAAGACTGACAAAAACTTGGACATTAGTTGCCTTGCCTTAAGCTCACAGTTACTATAAACTGATATTAGTCCTCTGAATACTTCTCTTGAAAATGAAAAGAAAAAAGATCACTAAAATATACTGTCTGTTTCTGTTACTATTCATAGTATTATTTAATTCCAACTTACAAAATTTCTAACCAGATCTAAGCAACCAAATATAGGACATGAGTGATTTGGGGTGATGAGAAGAATGATAGTTTCCTTATCTTCCAGAAAGTAGCTTCAAGTCTTTCTACAAACTGATGAAATATGACTTCGGAAATGCAACTGTACCAATTGTGAATGAACACCATACACCCTCCTCCAAACAAGCAAACACACACACACCTCAGGAAAATTTGTGCCCTGTTTTTAAAATTATGCAAGGTGCCCTTTTCATAAAATAAAAATATAGTTTATATAGAAAAACCTCTGGTTAAAAGTTTAAAAAATGAGGGAGTTCCCTGGTGGTGTAGTGGCTAAGGCTTCGGGGCTGGCGCTATCAACGCTGCAGCCTGGGTTCAATTCCCAGTCAGGGAACTACTCACATAAAAAAAAAAAAAAGTTAAAAGAAATCAGCTGATGATTTCTTGCCAAAAGCCAAGCAACTGTGACTTCACTGATTATCTTTTCACTGAGCTATCTATACAGCCCCCAAACAGTATTTTGTTAAAAAAGCAAACACAGTTAAATCCAAACAAATGACCAGCTAGATTGTCATGTGCAATGGATTTAATTCCCCAAATAACTTCTTGGATAGACTTCTATCACATTTATGTTCCAAACAGAACTCTATGTAAAAGCCCTGCTGGAATTAACTGGCTGAATCAAATTCCAGTGAGCAAAAACCACAATAGTAATAATCTCTACATGTAGTACTAATTTGAGACAAAATTAATATTAACCCCACAGGAAGACGGAGAAATAAAGGCATCACTGTGTCATGAGACAACGACCTCAATGGTTAGTGAACAGAGTCAACATTTCGATTTCCCACTATTACCATATTTTTGTAAGGTGGCAGTATGACATCCAAAAAAGAGCACAAAGCTAACAAACAGGAGACCTTAATGGTTAAAATACTGGGCTTTGGAGTCAGATGGAATTGTATCCAGATTTTTTCATTTGATTTCTTCCCTCATTTAGGCCCTAGGGCACCATTTCTGTATCTGTGAATTGGATAATGATACTATTTAATGCTTCAGTTGTAAATATTAAATAAGATAATATATTAAAAACGTAATTTCATAAAGTGCATGGCACATAATGAAGTCTCTTAATCTTAGTAGACCCAACTATATAATTAACCAGCAATGTGATTTTTGCTGGTTGATAACAGTAACAGATTAGTGAATTCTTATTATAGGCCAGAGTCTGCACTAAAAAATTTATCTGAACTAAATTAACATAACATTTCAATCTAAACACAATTCTTCTCTTTAATGTTTACTTTGGATGAACGAAAAGCAAGGCTCAAAAAAGTGAATAAGCAATTAAAGGACAGGTCAGTTTTGACTAACGAAAAATTTGAAACCAGACTACATGTCAGATCCCATACATTCCCCATTCTGCCCACTTATCAAAAGAGAGAGAAGAGAAAAGAATGCAGAAAAAAGTGATTCCTACTTATAACACAGACAAGAAAAAGAACGGAACTGAAACTTCTGGATGTCCATTCTGCAAGTGTTTACCAGTATGCTATTTGACAGGCAGTGTACATTCAATGCTCACAAAAATCCTTAACAAGTTATTGCACTTATTTTAAATTATAAGATAGTATTCAATATTCAGAAAAATTAAGAATCATTTTTAAAAACACACGTTAAGAAAGAACATTAACAATAACAGAATTAAATCCACTGAAACTCTGGAAATTCATTCTCTTCTCACCACATTGTTACAAGTAACTAATATTCAGAATTCAGTATCTTAATTATTTTAAAATATTTTTAATGCTCAACCTCATTAACTATCAAGGAAATGCAAATCAAAACCACAATGAGACACCACCTCACACCTGTGAGAATGGCTGTTATCAACAAGACAAGGAATAACAAGTGCTGGAGAGGGTGTGGAGAGAAAGGAACTCTGGTATATGGCTGGTGGGAGTGCAAACTGGTACAACCACTGTGGAGGGCAGTGTGGAGGGCCCTCAGAAAATCGGAAATGGAGTTACCATTTGACCCAGCAATCCACCTTCTGGGGATCTACACAAAAAACTTGAAAACATTAGTCTACAAAGATTTATGTACCCCAGTGTTCATTGCAGCGCTGTTCACAGTGGCCAAGACACGGAAACAACCACAGTGCCCTGCGACAGATGACTGGATAAAGAAGCTGTGGTACATATACACAATGGAATATTACTCACCTATAAGAAAAGATGAAATACTGTCATTTGTGAAAACATGGGTGGACCTAGAGATCATCATGCTAAGCAAAATAAGCCAGACAGAGAAAAGCAAGAACCATATGACTTCCTCACATGCAGGATATAAAACTGAAAGCAACCAAGAAAAAAGAAAAACTCATGGACACAACCAATAGTTTAAGGGTTATTTGGGGGCAATGTGGGAGGGGTGGGAGAAGAGGGAAGGAGCAGGAGAGGAGGGAAGGGGAGCCAAATATATGGTGATGGAAAAAGAACTCACAATGGGTGATGAACACATAATGCAATGGACAGACAAGGCACTGTAGAATCGTACACCTGGAAGTGATGTCATCCCACAATAAAAATATTCTAAAAAAATAAGTATTTTACTATATATGCTCATACCAAGTAATATAAAGCCATCTTTAGCATATTTATTTATTTATTTATTTACTGTTAGACTTATTGGGGTGATATTGGTTAGCAAGAATTACAGAGTTTCCAGGTGTACAGTTCCACAGTGCATTGTCAGCTTGTTGTATAATAAGTTCACCACCCAGTGTGACTTCTCTTTCCATCACCTTATATTTAGCTGCCCCCTCTCCTCTCCCACGCCCTCCCCTTTCTCCCCTCCCACCCCCTCCCCTTTCTTCCCTCCCCAATTGTCCCCAAATAAGCATTAAACTATTGATTGTGTCCATGGTTTTGTTGTTTGTTTGTTTGTTTTTTTCTGTGTTGTTTCCAGTTTTATGTTCCACCTATGAGTGAAGTCATACTTTTTGGGTTTTTTCTGTCTGGCTTATTTCACTTAGCATGATGATCTCCAGGTCCATCCATTTTGTTGCAAATGGCAATATTTCATCTTTTCTTACAGCTGAGTAATATTCCATTGTGTGTATGTACCACAGCTTCTTTATCCAGTCGTCTGTCGCAGGGCACTTTGGTTGTTTCCATGTTTTGGCCACTGTGAACATCGCTGCAGTGAACACTGGGGTACATAAGTCTTTGCAGACAAAGGTTTTCAAGTTTTGGGGGTAGATGCCCGCAAAGGGGATTGCAGGGTCAAATGGTAGCTCCACTCCCAATTTTCTGAGGACCCTCCACACTGCCTTCCACAGTGGTTGTACCAGTTTGCACTCCCACCAGCAGTGTACCAGAGTTCCTTTTCCTCCACACCCTCTCCAGCACTTGTTATTCCTTGTCTTGTTGATAACAGCCATTCTCACAGGTGTGAGGTGGTATCTCATTGTGGTTTTGATTTCCATTTCCCTGGTAGCTAATGAGGATGAGCATTTTTTCATATGTCTGCTGGCCATTTGTATTTCCTCATGGGAGAAGTGTCTGTTTAGTTCTTCTGCCCACTTTTTAAATGGGTTGTTTTTTGTTGTTAAGTCTTATTAGTTCTTTATATATTTTAGATGTTAGACCCTTATCTGATGTGTTATTGGCAAATATTTTCTCCCATTCAGTCGGCTGTCTCTTTGCCTTGTTGATGGTTTCTTTTGTTGTGCAGAAGCTTTTTAGTTTGATATAGTCCCATTCATTTATTTTTGCTTTTACTTCCCTCGCCTTTGAGGTCAGGTTCATGAAGTCTTCCTTGAGTCCTAGGT